>JAULJZ010029548.1:0-15185 GCA_032270985.1 Heliamphora pulchella | reverse complement strand
ATCCCCTACCGCTACAATTTAATGCTTCTCAGTACTGCACCTTCCACCAAGGTCACAGGCATTTGACTGATAAGTGTATGAGGCTGCATCATGATATCTAAAACCTCATCGACAACAAAGTGATCCCTCCGCCGTCTATTGCTCCAAAGCCGAATGTCATAACTAATCCCCTACCAAACCATGCTAAGCAGGCTGGGGAAAATTACATGTATCTAGGGGAATCAGAAGATCTGAGCCGATATATCTGTTCAGCGTGTCTACCACGCCCTCATGTTTCAGTTACCGAGGATTAGACAGCATGCTCATTTATTATGGCTAGAAACGGCCGGGATAAGATAGAGGAATAGAATGATAATGCTTGGGGATAGTATCAAATGGTAATCTAAGCCTACCAACAAGAAGAAGAGGAACGCAATAAGGAAGACGATTGTCCGCTGGATTATCCGACATGACCTTATGGGTTTGGCCACGTGCTTGATGGCATTACTCTTCCCCAACTTTTTGAGGAAGAGATATATGTTGATGAGATGTAATCCTATTGGTTAGTAAGGGTTGTGCTAAAATCAGATGGGGCTGAGTGGACTGATTTTAGGGCTGCTCGAGAACAACAAGTGGATTACATCGGCGAAGACATTTAAGAATAAGTTGACAATACGTGGGCTACTGAGGATGATGAGGAAAGAAGAGGAAGAGAAGTGGTCGGCAGGTTAGATGATTTATGGGCATTTGAAAGCCCTCTGTGTATAGACGAAGTAAGACAGGCCGAAGGTACAATACCAGGACTGTGGGATCCCGAGGACAGTGTGGAACATCTAACTAGTAGTGGACGACATTTTAAGCCAACTCAGTTGGAGAAAGGACAGTCAAACAGGAAAGGGAAAGGGAAGGAACAAGAAGAAGAGGATGATGCTATGCTGAAGCAGCTTAAAAAGACGCATGCTAATATCAGCATTTGGGGCTTATTGATGGCCTCGCATAAACATAGGCAAGCTGTGCTGAAGGTCTTGAACAAAGCCAATGTTTCGATAGACGCGACCCCAGAGTAGCTTGTTGGACTCATTCTGCGAGCTGTAGAACCAAAAGTCATTTCCTTTTCTGATAAAGATCAGCCAGCAGAAAGAAAGAATCATAACAAACCCCTTCACATAACCGTTAACTGCTTAGAAAAGTGGGTCCCGGTGACTCTCATTGAAAATGGGCCCGCATTAAATGTTTGTCCGCTTAGAACAGCAGTTTACTTGCGACTAAAGTCGAAACATTTCACACTTAGTAATCAAGGGGTCCGGGTCCACGACAACACGAGGAGAGACCTGCTGGGCTTGGTATCATTCGCATTATCAGTAGAGCATTTGGAGACATTAGTTGAGTTCCACGTACTAGACGTACCGGCCTCTTTTAACCTATTGCTAGGCAGGCCATGACTGTATGACCCGAACGTCCAGGCAATGCCATCGACTCTTCACCAAAAGCTGAAACTGATAAAGAATGGGACAGTTCTGACTATCTATGGAGAAGACAGTATCCAACCCCAAGAGGAGAAGGTTGAACTCTCTGGGAAGTTCAGCATGCCTATGGAGATGTGTCGCTAAGTGGCTTCCGATTTGATGAAGCACAGGCTGTCCAGATGCTATTGAATGAAGAAGATATGTACATCAACCCAAGAGCAATTACGATGATGAGGTAAATGTCTTACTTCCCGGGTATGGGGCTAGGTTGTAAGCAGTAAGGAATTCCTAAACCTGTCTAGGTATTGCCGGCTTCTCGCCATTTCGGTCTTGGATACAAACTAACGGAAGAAGATTTGGAACGACCTAAAAGGGGACGGAAGGCTAATTATTCAGGAACACTCAACGGGTATTTTGTCAAAGAAGGAGAAGACTTCCCATACTATGGCTTCCTAGAGCCATGGATCGACGATGAAACGAACCAGAAGTTGCTAGGACTAGAGTTCTTCTTTGGCCATTAATTATCCGACACGGAAGAGGATGAAACAGTGAAAGAGGAAGAGGAAGGAAAGAAAATCCAAGAGGAAGATTGGGCAGACAAGCTTGATGGACTCAACATGGGAGTGTTGTTCAATGCAAGGATGGCACAACTGCACGTAACTGACCCAGACTGTTTCATGATGGGCTTCAGCACGCCAACCGACTACACCAAGCTCATTGTTGATGCGACTATAAAGAAAGTAAAGCACTAGACCTTAGAGTCCTGTGATGTGCAAGTTGTCTATTCCGAGTCCGAGTTCAAGTCTGAGTCTGTGGTTGAGGGCACGTCTGTTTGTGCACCTCACCCTGTTTATGCTTTTGAGTTTGTAATTCCGTCTTTCTTCAATGAAATGAACGAAATTTTTAGTTACTCAGCTTTGTTTGATTTATTTCATACACTTTTTGACGATTTTAAATTCGATGGGGATATCCCCGAAGAAATAAAACTTTTAAGAAAAATAGAAGAAGCAATGCGTGCCCAACCAATAATTGAAGAAACTTTGTCAATAAATCTGGATAATGAAACTAACCCACAAAATGTACAAATTGGTTCTTCTTTATCCTTAGTTGAATGCAAACAATTAATAACTTTATTAAAAGAATTTAAAGATGTATTTGCATGGTATTACGAGGATATGTTCAAAATTGATTCCGACATTGTCCAACACCATATCCCCTTATACCCTGATGCCAAACCGGTCAAACAAGAGTTGAGACGAATCCGGCAAGAATGAGCTATGAAGATCAAAGAAAAAGTGGCCAAACAGATCAACGCTAGATTCCTAATGGTAACCGAGTATCCAAAGTGGGTGGCTAATATTGTTCTAGTGCTGAAGAAAGACGGACGCATTCAGGTCTGCGTGGATTTTTTGGACCTCAATAAGGCTAGCCCGAAAGATAATTTTCCACTACCACACATTGACGTCTTGGTAGACAATACAGCGGGGCATATCTTGTTTTCATTCATGGATGGCTTCTCTGGGTACAACCAAATTCTGATGGTGCCCGAGGACAGAGAAAAGACGACGTTCACTACACCCTGGGGCGCCTATTGTTATTGTGTGATGCCGTTTGGCTTGAAAAATGCAAGGGCAACCTATTAGAGGGCTGCCACTACTTTACTGCATGATATAATACACAAGGAGGTCGAAGTGTACGTTGACGACATGATAGTCAAGTCCAAGGATCGGAATGGCCACATCATAGCACTACAAAAGTTCTTTAAAATGATTCGAAAGTACAAAATGCGACTCAACTCACTAAAGTGTGCCATTAGGGTTACCGCCGGAAAGATGCTCAGATTTATGATCACTTAACGAGGCATTGAAGTTGATCCTTTAAATATCAAAGTAATTTTAAAAATGCCTCCTCTGAAGACCAAGTGAGAAGTTAAGGGCTTTCTAGGAAAATACAATTCATAAGTCGATTCATCGCAAGAATGACAACTACCTGTGAACCACTCTTCCGTCAGCTGAAGAAAGGAGTCAAATTTGAATTGGATCAGAAATGCCAAGATGCATTTGATGTCGTATGACAGTACCTACAAAATCCACATGTTCTAGCTCCTCCTGAACCTGATAGGCTACTGATCTTCTACTTGTCAGTGACTGACTCTACTATGAGATGCATGCTGGTGCAAGAAGGTGAAACTGGAATCGAAAAGGCAGTCTACTACTTTAGCAAGAAGATGACGGGGTCGAAAATACGATACACACCACTAGAAAAGACATGCTGGGCCTTGGTTTGGGTTTTTCGAAAACTAAGGCACTACATGCTGTCTTTCATGGTGAATATCATCTCCCAGATGGACCCGTTGAAGTACCTATTTAAAAAGCCGGCACTGACAGGAAGGTTGGCTCGATGGTTGCTATTGTTATCAGAGTTCGATCTTAAATATGTCACCTGAAAGTCAGTCAAGGGTAGTGCAGTGGCGAAATTCCTAGCCGATCAACCGGTTGAGGGAGGTGAAGACACAGAGTTTCAGTTTCCTAATGAACAGCTGATGAAAGTCGGGGATGACAAGTGGACTCTATATTTTGATGGCGCATCCAATCAGTATGGCTATGGAATAGGAGTCCTTCTGTCACTCTTGACGAATCACACGTACTTTTGTGTTTGAAGCTTAATTTCGAAGTTACCAACAATCATGCTGAGTATAAAGCATGTTTAGCTGGATTGGAGGCAGCCTTAGAATTAGGGACAAAGAAGTTGGAAGTCATCGGAGATTCAGTACTGGTGGTTTCACAAGCGAGAGGAGAATAGAAGGTCAAAGACGTGACATTGATTCTCTACCATCAAGAACTAAAGAAGCTAATACCGTATTTCGAATCAATGATCTTTACCCACGTGCCAAGATTGCAGAACCAGTTCACCGATACATTGGCCACCTTAGCATCCATGATTGACATACCACTCAGAGTCCGAATGAGACATTTGATAATTGAACAGAAAAGAAAGCGATATACGAGACGATAGCCGCTATCGAGGACAGCATCGACGACCTTCCATGGTATTTTGACATCCAAAACTTCGTAGAGAAAGGAGAATATCCCATGTTTGCCAGGAAAAGGGATAAAAGGGCGATACAAAGACTATCTGCACAGTTTGTCATTTGCGGTGTAAGATTGTACAAACGAGGACATTCTACGATCAATAAGCTGTGTGTCAACGCTGAAGAAGGCCGAGAGTTGATGAAAAGGATACATGCAGGCGTCTGTGGGTCACACATGAGTAGGAACATGTTAGCCAAGAAGATCCTACAACAAGGATATTTTTGGATGACAATAGAGACAGACTGTATACAATTTGTGCAGAGGTGTCATAAGTGTCAGATTCACGCAAACCTTATGCACGTTCCCCCATCTCAAATGTATAGCTTGACGTCACCATGGCCGTTCTTTGGGGCATCGATGTGATTGGCAAGATAACGCCAAAGGCATCAAATGGGCACGAGTTCATCTTAGTGGCCATTGACTATTTTACCAAGTGGGTAAAAGCAATCTCCTACTCAGTATTGAAAGCCTCTCATGTTGCTAAGTTCATCAAGAAAAACATCATTTGTCGGTATGGGGTCCCCCATGAGGTTATCTCAGATAATGGTTCACATTTTCAAGGAAAGGTCTTGGATCTTTTTGAAGAATACCAGATAGTGGCTTACAAGTCCTCACCATATTGGCCGCAGACCAATGGAGCAGTCGAGGCAGCAAACAAAAACATCAAGAAGATCCTGTAAAAGACGATCAACTCACATAAGGATTGGCCGGAACATATACCATTTGCACTTTGGAGATACAGAACATCGATCAAAATTTTAACAGGTACTACGCCATACGTTTTAGTGTACGAAATGAAAGTCGTACTTTCCATTGAGGTAGAAATCTCTTTGCTAAGAGTAGTAGCCGAGATCAGTATTTCAGAAGCGGAATGGCAGAGGAACTGAATGAAAGAGTTGCTCTTGTTTGATGAAAGAAGACTACAGGCTCTGTTTTATGTACAGGGATACCAAAGGAGGATAGCTCGAGCATTCAATAAGAAGGTCAAGACCCGGGATCTCAAAGAAGGGGATTTGGTCCTTAAAGAAATTAGAGCTCATATCTTTGACCCGAGAGGCAAATTCAAGCCAAACTAGTCTGGACCGTTTCTCACCAAAACCATCATGACCGATGGTGCAGTTATCATTATGAATTTGGATGGCAATGTGTTCTTCACTCTAGTTAACCTCGATCTGCTCAAAAAGTACTATCCTTGAGGTAAAAATAAAGAAAAAGATGAAAGCTCGCTGAGTTAAAAACCAAAAGGAAACTCAGGCAAAAGTTAGAGCAGCCCGCAAGGCCGAAAAGTCGAAAGAGCGATCTTGGCAAAAATTAAGGCATCATAAAAGGAGAGCATCAATACCTGAGAGTACACCTAGCTCGAACTACGTTATGGCCTGATTCCACTTTCTTGGGATACGTAGGCAGCCTCTTATTAGAAGTCCGGCCACATTCTTTATTTTTTTTAAAACTATTTTTGAATCGTAAGACCAATGCAAATTTATTTCTGAATTTTGATAATAAAGTTATTTAATTACAAAAATCGAAAGACTTTGGATAATTTTGAACCTTCTTTTCATTACTTTAGCTTTGAGTTACAAAGTTTCGAAAATAAAAGGAAGGGCGCGCAAGTCCCTAACTCTACAAAACAAAATAAAAAAAACTATAAAAATTTTAAAACAAAGCAGGAGGCCTCAAATCTTCCTCCTTTTTGTTGCATGTTTTCCTTCTTCTTTGTCTTTCTTCTCCCTATCCTGCATCAGTCATGTCTTGTATTTATCAGAAAGCTCGGGGTACTGCAGCTCCGACATCTCCATCCATGAACGAGATAGCCAGGCATCTTGATGTAATACTAGAAATGGAGCCCATAGTGTAGATGAAAATAAACAACCTCGGATATTGGGAGGGATGATTTGACTATGACCTAACTAATGTACGATTCGATGGGAAAAATAGAAAGTAGTCTAGCGCAGACCGACGAGCAAAACACCAGGGTGATCCATTGTAGTCAAAGTCATAGCAGGGATCCGCCACCAGGAGCACTGCCATGTAATATCTAGGCTAGTCAGAGAAGAAAGGTATTGTCGCCAGGCTGCCTCAGTGTTGCATATCTGATAGTAGGGGCGATAAAGGAAAGCTGCAGCACTGTGTCTATCAGTAGGTGATTTTTGCACAAGATTTACCTTCTCCATCAACCAGATCTGCAGCAAAAGTTAGATCAGTAAGGGAAAAGCCTTGCAGTGCGACAAAGGTCTGATAAAGAGAAATGTTTGAGCTTACCTGGAGAAGCAGAGGACTGCCAACAAAAGTAGTGGCCTCACCACAATGAATAGCATCTAAGCCCAGCAATGTCTCGGCCAAGACAAGTGGTACAAAGTCCTTCTCCATCCACATCTGGCCTGCAACATCATCTAATGCACAACTAACTCACCCGTTAGGAGGGACAAGAAGATAACGGGCAAGAAGATAGAAATAAAGAGCATAACGTCGCCGTAGCTGAAAATTGAGGTCACTAGTAGGACGAAATCTGTCGATAATCCAGGGTATGTCAAGACAGTCATCCTGCGTTAGAAGGGAGGCCTCCATCCTTGATAGGCCACAAAGCTGTATCACCTATTGATGGGTCGAAAGAAAGAAAGTGGGAACCACAACAGAGCTTCGTGGAGCCAAATCCAAAATAACAGCAAATTCCTCCACAATGGGGTATAGCTCTTCAAGGCCGAATTAGAAGACGTGAGATTGCGGGTCCCATAGCTGAGCAGCTGCTCTCAACATGGTCCGTCAATCCTTATGGCCATTAGAGAAAACAAGGAGTTGACACCGAAAGGGGCAAAGTTTAAACATTTGATATGGGAGAATGCCTCAATCCATGAAGAAAGGGGACCAACCATATGATGAGAGAATAATGGAAAATGGGGCCTCCAGGGCTGTATTTATAAGGCATGAAAAGGTTGGAGATCGAAAAAGCAACAAAAAGTACAATCAATGCAGCGACCGCCAACTTGAAAGGGCACCGTACAGTGACATCAGCCTTTTGACCAGGCGACCGCTATATTGGATTGTGGCGACTGCCATGTCAGTCTTAGTGAAAGTGGCGACCGCCATGTTAGGTAGTGGCGATCGCCAAGTTTAAACATGGCGGGTGTGTATCAGTTTGCAGTTTCTGTGGTTGGTGTAACTTTTGACACTTGTATTATGCATCCATGGCAGTTTGAGCAGTGAGTATAAAATAAATCAAACAACAGGTGAATATCAAGCAATAAATGGCACTAAGACCCAAAATGCATCAAAAAATAGTAAAATGTAACATAATGTAACTGGGGCACCCATGCCTAATAACTAACAGCAGAGGCACGCAGGCCCATGAAAATCAAAATATATAAAAAGAAAGTGTATCTGAATAAATGTAACCGAGGAGGGGGAAGCTCTCTCTCTTTCTCACTGGTGCCTCGAGCGGACCCGGCGGGAAGAAAGGCCAACCACGTCAGAGCTGACATCCTTAAAGAGCATCTCCAGGTCGTCATTGTCATCGCTGCTAGAAGAGGAGGATACGACTCTGGATCGGCTCTGAGCAGAGGAAACAGATCCTCGAGAAGGACGCGCTTGGGAGGAGGCACGGGACCCACGACCTCGTATCGGAACTGAGGGAGGAGCAGGAGATTCGTCAGGAGCCAAAGGTGGTACTACGCCGGTGGCAGCTACCGGTGCCTAAAGAAAAGAAGCAAAAGTAATGATGAAGTGCAGAACATGAGGACAAGTCACAAAAAAAAGATACTCACTAGCAAAGGAAAAAATGGAACCCCAGCCGCACGCGAAGCTGCATCCTGCTGACGAATCAGGGTCCGCATGTCGCTCACCACCAGCATGAGACGATCCAGCCAAGCCTGATCCGCCTGTCAAGAGATAATAAAGAGTTAAGCAGTCTACATAAGAAGAAAGACCAAAAGGAAATAGTGAGGAGAAAGTCGAACCTGAGCATACACTGGCCGGAACTCCGGGACTAAAGGTACTAGGATGAGAATATCAAAAGGATACCCAGCAATGAAGGACGATACCGTCCAAGGTATCTCGACGGCCCCAGCTCCAGGTCCTCCAGCAGCAGCCCAAGCTTCTCCAGCAGCAGCATCAGCGTCGGCATCAGCATCAGCAGTCTCCGGCACATGTCTCTGCCTCTTGCCACTAGGGGCAGCTGAGCCGGGTCCTAATGGACCCAGTAAATGTGCCCGAGCCCAGGCAGCATAATCCCTCTCCGGCACCAATAGCTCCGCAGCGTGCGTCCCCACCAGCTCCAAGCGAAGATCTACCAGGCCCAAGTGATCAATCCGGCGCATGCAGGCTGGAGGGACCACTGGAATCCGAAAGTGGTCGAGGCCGAGCGACTGACGGACCACTTGCTCCCTAAGATAATGCTCTCGCCCAAATGGACCCTCCAATAAGATACGCCTCGCAGCAATATTGCGGCTGCGCATTTGATCTGCGTCGGCCTGATCCTTTACTCCCCGCCAGACATTCCAATGGACCTGCAGCGATTCAAAGTATAGTGCAATGCGAAGAAGAGTAAGCAGTGAATACAATACAGTATAACAACCAGTGTACAGAATACAATAATTAAGTGTGCAGAGCAGAAAAGAACAGAAACAGTATAGTACAGTGAACAGTATGAAACAGAGAGCAGTAAAAATGATACCTGGTCGGGAGTTAGCCGGTCCAAAGATTCCCGAAAGCGGTCGATATCCTTCCCCCCAGCCTTCTTCCCCTTAAGCCCTCGGGACCACCGGGCTGCTCGGGGAATGACTGAAGGTTGCCGATGAGCTCGTCAAGACGTGAAGCCCGAGAAACTCATAAGTCCACAGCTGCAAAATGAAGACGTCAGCAAGCAGATAATGGATAATAAAGAACATAAATGAATGAAAAATGCGCAGAAACTAACGCATACCTCCCAGACCCTCCAGTATCCCCCAATGCTGAGCTCTTGGGAAAACTGGGTCAAAGTCTGCATAAAGCTGTAGAGGGTGGCAAGAGCAGCTCCTCCCTAGTCATATGAAGCGACTCGATTAAGACGAGCCAAGGCGCCCAGGTAATGTAAATGAACGGTTCGAAAACAAGGTGGTACCAAACATATACATCAAAAATCCCCGAACGACCCACTTGAAGTGGCGGGGCTCGGTGCAGTGGAAATGCCTGAACCGCACAAAGAACCATGTGTACCGGACCCGGTCTTTGTCCATCTGCACTGGAATAGTCCTGAGCAGGTACAGCAGTGCATCGGCCGATCGAGCAATGGATGGATAGAACGAAATGGGGACTCCTCTTGCTCAAATGCCCGTGATGGGAGCAAAATCAAGAGGCGTCAATGTGGCCTCGAACGTGGTGAAATAGAAGGTGTTGGTGGTATCCCACCACCGCTCCGCCAGAGCTGTCAACCATACCCAGTCGTTGCTCGTCCTACCCAATAAGGGTATGAAACGAGCAAAATCGGAGGCATCAATGTAAGCTTAGTTGGGAGCAGAGAGGGCATCATACCACTCTAACACCTCTCCAGAGGTAGAACCTCCGAAGCCTCTAACATAGTGACCAGCCTGAAAAGAGAAGACAAACAAAGAATATATAAAGAGCAGATCAAGCACATGAAATATGCAGCAGATAACCAAAAGCAATAAAAAACCCTAGGTTCATGTGTGTGTGATGACCCTTCGATTCTCTCAAGCTCTAAACAAACTAGGAACCCTAGGTCTTGGCAAGCCAGGCAAATCTCTCAAGCCCTAGACAAACTAGGCACCCTAAACTCTGGTACGGCAGGTAAATCTTTCAAATCCTGCGCGTCCTAGTAAAAGACTAAGAATCCTAGGCAATGGTGCGCCAGACAAATCTTCCTAACCCTAGGTTCGTGTGTAAGTGACGATCCTTTAGTTTTTACGCGTCCTAGTAAAAGATTAGGAACCCTAAGTCCTGGTGCGCCAGACAAATCTATATCATTTTGTGTTAATCATTATTTCCAAAAATTATCGAAAAAAATAATAATAATAATAATAATAATAATTTGATTAAAAAATAATTTAAAAAAAATCTCTCTTCCCTATGATATTTGTGTTTTATCCATTTTACCCTAATTTTTTAAAAATTTTCTAAAAATTTGTCTTAATTCTCTAAGATTTTTAAAAATTTTCTTTTAATTTTCTAAAATTTTTTGAAAATTTACCCCAATTTTCTAAACATTTTTTCGTTAATTTTCTAGGAATTTTTGTCCCGTTTTTTTAATATTCTTCCTCTAAATCTCTAGAATTTTTTAAACTTTTTTTCCCTTAGATTTTTATATCTAGCCCCAAAAACAAAAACAAAAATTCTCCTCTTTTTGATTTTTATGTTCAGCCCTAAAAATAAAATAAACAAAAAACTCTCCCCCTTAGTTTTTATGTTTTTCCTAAAAATAAAAAAATTCAAGCCTTCTACTTTGTAATTTTCGCTAAAATAATTATCTCTTTTATTGTTTGTTCATTCCCTAGTGTCCCTACTGTATTAAACTCCATTTGCACAGGTCCCTAAACTAAGATTGTTACGATTACATATCCAGATATCATCATGTCATTATCACAGCATATCATCAAACATCATAGGGGGATCCTAGACATGCGTCTGTATTTGAGATATATCATATAAACATGCTTTGATATTGAAACAGTAAGAATAGAGAACATACCGAAGGTCGCTGACGAGAAATGTGGGGGTTAGGCTCCCGCAGAAGAATATCGGCAGCAACAGCATCGGTGGAAGGCTCGTAGCGTCTCATCCCATCCGGAGTCAAACGATGTGGTACTAGAGCGTAGGTATGAGGATCAAAAGGTACTGGATGACCCTCGTCGGCTTTGGGAATCCAAAAAGTCAACTATCTTAGCCTTAGCAGCCGCCTGCTCTGCTGCTGCCCGATCTGCAGCTGCATGTGCCGCAGCAGCCGCTTGTGCCGCTTGTCTTGCTGCTCAGCAGAACGAAGAGACCCCACCAGTAGGAATATGGGAGCCAAGTCCCCCAATGGCGTCCATGGAGGAGCTCTCAGCAGCGGAAGGGCCCTGTCGTGCCCCTAGATCGTCGTCTCCCTGGCCCTGGCCCGCCATGAAGAGAAAGGGAATCACGAATAATAAGGTAAACATCTCGTGTCAAGAAAAACAAGGCACAAAAGACCAAAAGACCAAGGAAGAGCAAAAGAGAGTTTAAGAGCACAAGGGAGCTAGAGAGAGAATGAGAGGATGCGAATGAGCCTCACCCGCACGCCCCTGGGAACCTTATGCGCATCTGGAGTTGGCGGTCGCCACTTCAAACGTGAGCGACCGCCATGACAGTGAAGAGACACATAACGACCGCCATGTTGTAAGAGTTTTAGGTGCGCGGTCGCCATGTCAGAAGGGTCTGGGCTTGGCGACCGCTAGGTTCCCAATAGTCACGTCAGGTCAGTTTGCCATTATGACATTTTAGGGTTTTTAGGGGCTGTTTGAGGTTTCATTTTATTATGTATATGTTTATATTTAGTTTCTTTTAGTATGTTTATTTTATTAATGTGTTTATTTTTTGTGTGCATCTTATTAGCAAAAAAAATTATTCTCAAAAAAAAAAAATTTTAAAACCTTTCTCTTATGTGTTTATTTTAGGTGATTATTTCCATTCCGTGTGAATTTACAAAATATTTTTAGCAAAAATGATTTTCAAAAAAAAATGAAACAAAAAATAAAAAATAATAATTTCCCTTAAAATAATTATTTTTCTTATTTTGTGTGTGTTCTTTTAAAAATAACCTTGAGGGCTTTTCAAAAATAATTTTAAAATCTTGGGTATGTTTTCAAAATAATTTTTTTTGTGTGTGGTTTTTCTTTTCGATAAATTTAATTTTAAATCGTAATTTGGTTTTTAATTATTTTTATCTCGTGCCTCGTTTCGAATTTTTAGGTCCTACTCGACCTATTAATTTGTGGTTTCTCATTCCGATAAATTTAGTTAAAAGTCGTAACTTGGCTTTTAATTATTTTTATTCATTTCAATAAATTTAATTTTAAGTCGTAACTTGACTTTTAATTATTTTTATCCCGCGTTTCGTCACGAATTTTTAAGTCTTAACTCGACCCATTAATTCATGGTTTCTCTTTCTGATAAAATTAATTTTAAGTCATAACTTGATTTTTAACTATTTTTATCTCGTTTTCATTCCAAAATTGCGAGGTCTTGACTTGACCAATCAAATTACTTTCCCGGTTAAGGATCTTGACTCGATCCTTTTAGTTATCTTATCTCTAGCCAAGTGCTTTGATCTTGACTCGATCTTTGACTTGTTTATTTGTGCTCCTTTTAGATCTTGACTCGATCTTTAGGATCTGCTTACATCATACCAGCATCTGCATCATGTTTCTTATCTTGCATCATTGTATTTTGCCCTAAGAACTACGCTTTGGTCTTATCCCTAGCAAAGAAGTACGTAAGCAGCTCGATGGAAATTCGAGTACGACTAACATCCTATGCATGCTTGTGTGTTTGTGGCCTAAGATTCGACGGCTCAGTCAAATGGATGTTGTCTCTGGATCTTTGATATAACTTACATCACGCGTTGCTTTGCAAGTTATATTAAAGAGGGACAACTGTAGACACCCCAATTTGACCCCGCCTAATCTTAGACAAATTCGGTTATGAAAACAGGTGGAATGGTGCCTCAGTACGTTCATCGAGAAATGATCCAAGCTCGGTAATTAAACCCGATCATCGAAACCTTCAAATCAATAAAATTTTGTTGAAACCACCGATAACTTGCTATGCAAGCTATTCCCAATGAGGCGACCTCCATGTTCATTAAAGTGACTGCCAATAAAACCTCTTGAAAATCCTAGCCAAAAGTGGCGACCGCCACCTCCAACCTGGCGACCGCCAACTTGTATTGTGACGACCGCCAATAGAATCTTGTGAAACTTTTAAAAACAAGGCGACCGCCAACTTGTATTATGACGACCGCCAATAGAACCTTGTAAAACGTTTAAAAACATGGCGACCGCCAACTCATGACCTGGCGATCGCCAACTTCAAATGGCCTGACATGTCCCAAAACGTGGCAGTATCTCATTGGTTGAAGAATTCTATAAATATCGTACCCCCTGGTACATTTTGAAGACAATTTTAGAAAGAGATTTAGAAAGAGAAGCTCTACCAAGTTGCCGAGCAATTTCGATCCTCGACGCCGAAGTCCTGCCGAAATACCAAGATCCGAATCTCCGACGCCTACATTGAAACCCTAGATTAGATCACCATCCAAGGATTGAACTATTAAAGCACATTCCCCAACTTGAGGATTCCTTAGCGATCCAGGTACTTTACTTGGATCCTCGGTCCTTCTAGCTCTATTTTCTACTTAATTGGATTGATCGAGTTAATTTGATTGTTTTATCTTTATTATATTTTTGCATTGCTTATAGTTACTTTATTTATGTTTGAATTCAAGTTTTAGGTTATTTAGCTTACTTGTTTTGTTTATTTGCTCACTTACATTTAAACTTATTAAATCATTATTAAATAGTGCTAATATAATTTAGCAATACGACTAACGATATCGTTATTGTTATAATCCAAGCACTTACATAAAAATAGTAGTAATTGTCAATGTTACACCCATTTAATTCTAGTATTTCATTTCTTTTTCTTTCTTTTTTTTTCTTTTAATTAGTCTAATTTTTTTTTACTAGCATTCTATTATTTTCTTTTCTTTTCTTGTAATATTAAATTAATACTCTATTTTATTTTCTTTTTTTTAACTTAATATTTCTTTTCTAGTTTTCATTTTTTATTTTTTTTATTTTTCTATCAATATTAGTGTAATTTTTTTTTCTAATATTTTATTTTCTTAGCTTTAATCTTCCTTATAATGTTCCATTTAGTATTTATTTTTCTATTAATATTAATTAATCTCTAATTTAATGCTAACACGTCTTTTATTTTTCTTGTAATGTAGTTTTATTTTTTTTTAATGTTTCATTCTATTTTCTTTTCTTTCCTTTTAATGCTAGCTTAAAATTCCTTCACTAGCATTAATTTTTTTTAGTATTTATTTTTTTTATCTCAATATTAGTGTAATTTCTCTTTTAGCACTTATTTTACCATTCTTTTTCTTTCATTTCATTAAACCCAAAAATCATAAAAAAGTTCTTAAGCTATATTTTTAAAAGTATAATTTTCTTCTCTTTTGTTCTCTTTTCTTTTCTTTTCATTTTCTTTTATTTCTTTTAAAATATAAAAAGTGAATAGCTAAATTTTCTCTTTTATTAGTTTAATAGCATTTTTTAAATTTTTTTATTTTTTAACCCAATTTTTTGTACACTTTTTTATTAATATGTCCATTTTTAGCATATTTAATGTTAGCAATTTTTTTAGCATTTTTTTTAAATTTGAAATCATGCTAATTTAGGTAGTTTAAATAATATTACATGTGGGTGTGCACCGTGTATCCTTTAATTAGAAACTGCATGCCGTAGGATTTCAAATTTTTCTTTTTTTATTTGCTTTGTTTGGAGTTCTATATACATATGTTATGTATTTTTCATATTTAATTTTAGATATTTTCTCTTTACCCTTATTTTCTTTATTTGCATGCATTTGAAAAATCATATTAAAGAACCAATAATGATTAGTAGAGGCCAACCTTACG
>JAULJZ010029527.1:0-11858 GCA_032270985.1 Heliamphora pulchella | reverse complement strand
TGAGGGGTTTAGAGGGAAAATAAAAGATTTGAAAGAAAAGAGTTAATTATAATGTTGTTTGGATAATTTTTAAGAAGAGGAAGGAAAGTAAACGGAGGGAAAGTGAGGAGAGAAATGGTTTATTTTTAAGAGATTTTTTCTCTTCAAAACTGGGAGAAAACGGAAGGGAGGGGAAGGGAATGATATGATTATTTTTATAATATAAATTATAGCCTTTTATATCTATATTGAAAGTAATAATTTAAGTTAATATTAGAAGGTTATAAAAGTAAATAAGCATTAAGCACATCACTTCCCTTTATTAATTATTATCAAACAAAAAAAAAATAACACTCTTTTGTATATCTTGAATAACCAAACAAGATGAGGGATAGCTCTCACCCTTCCCCTTCCCTTTCCTTCCTTTTCCTTTCCTTCATAACTAGCACTTCCGTTCACTCTCAGTACCTTTAATCCAAACGAAGGCTAAGAGGTGACCCAATCTCCCCATACCGCCCCATACTTCTGGCACACAACCTTTCTCCAAAACGTATCCCATTTGCTGGTCAGACTCCAAATCCATTTCCCCAACAATGCCTCGTTAAGAAAAAATTAAAAAATTCAAGTTCCTCACATTGAAACCTCTCTCTTTCATAGCAGAGCAAACAATGTCTCATCCTACCAAGTGACACTTGAACTTCTTAATGAGGATTGCGTGGCCGAGCAAAAAGCATTAATGATGACTGCGTGTCTGCACAAAATCCCAACCCAAACCACCCTAGCCTTGAATGAAGCCTCTAATGGGAAGGCCAAGTAAGTGACTACAAGGGTCCCAAGCTTGCAACCAAGAGTAGCTGCCAAATTATCAACGCCTTCGACGTCTCCCACAGGAATTATCACTAACTTGCCCAGATTAACACTCAAACTAGACAAACCTTCACAACATAAAAAGACGCACTGCAAATAACCCACCTGATTATGATTTATTCCATAGAAAACCAGAAGTCATCAGCATACAGCATATCATAAACAAAGGGGTACCCTACATAGCACCAACAAAACACACTAGCAAATGTCCCTGGACCGCTCTAGAAGAAATCGACTAAAGGCTTCCCTAATTAAAATGAAAAGAAGGGGAGAAAGCAGATAGCCTGTCTCCACCACTAGACGCGTGATTAAAACGGACATCAGTGCCATTCCCTAGAATCGAGATGGACACTGTCGAAATACAGGAATGAATCCAGTGCCTCATTCTATCACCAAAACCCATACTCTCCAACATATACAAAAGAAATTCCTAGTTAACATGATTGTAGGCCTTTTCCGTGACACCCTGAATTTCAAAACATCATTAAAGAAGTAATACACTAATTTTGATAAAAGTTTACTAATAATAACAATATACTTATTAGTTTTGTTTATATAATAATATTTGATCATAATCACAAACCAACTTTAATATATCACAAGTCCAAAACACAAGTCCCATCCAAGATTTACACCATCATTTGTGAAAAACAAAAATACATGATTTCTAAAAAGAATGTCTGAATAATAACTAAGCCAGCCACAGACCCCCCCTAATCCTTGGCTACTACTTACTAAACTACTTAGTAACCACAGAATTATCCCTAAAACCCTAATTTCATTGTAAATTGCGTACGTTACATTTGAAGACTTATTCTCATTTAGCTTAAGGCCCTAGTATTTTGCAACTTTCAATAACTGCATGTTGGTCCATTGATTTTTCATATTTGCATAAAAGCTCCTAAGATATTTTCCCAATTTCTTTTCTTTAAAAAAAGAGAGAGACGTGGCCGGCCATGGTGGCACCCACATCACCATCGCACATCAAGTTCAAATTAGTTTCAATGTGTGTGTGTGTGTGCGTGTGTCACTTTTCCGTAAAATCCTATCCTTTTTGCTTGAAACTAGGAAAGATGTTTAGGGTTTCCTCAAACCATGAAACCTTGCTCCTTGGCCTACTTTGATTTAGTTTCCATGCAACCATCTCACAACTAGAAGCTCATAACCAAGTCCAAATTCCATCTCATTTGGGCTAGTACCATCAAAATCCAACCAAAGGGCTTTTTAGTCTTTCGACACAATTTTACTATAAATAAGAGAGAGGTCCCCCACCCTCCTCCCTTATGAATTTTGGCAAGCAAGAGGGAAAATGAGAGAGAGAGAGAGAGAGAGAGAGAGAGAGAGAGGAGGTCTTCACCTTGAAACCTCACCTTCATCTTAGTCCTTCAAACTCCCTAGTAACGAAAACCATAGAAACCTCAACTCCCTCTTGTCATCTTCATATTGTCTTGCTACCAAGAGGCTTGTGGCCCAATGGTGTGGGTGTCATTCTCCAAATAGGAGATGAAGGGTTCAAGCTTTAACAAGAACAAGGTGTGGGAGCGAGTGTATTAGTATTTGCCAATCAAAGAAAATATTTATGCTGTCTTGCTCTATATCTATGCTTGTATGCTCTCTCTCAATTGTTATCTTAATTTCTAGAGAAATGTACGTATGCTAGATCAAGTTACATTTTAAAAAAATATCAAGTATGACTATGATCTTGAATCTAGACTAGTAAATGAAAAGGGATGGGAAACCTAGCATGATCCTTCGTATGCTTAGCCTTTATATTGCAAGTAGAATACTTGCAATATATAATGATGAGTTGCAAGTAGAATACTTGCAATATATAGGGATGAGTTGCTTTGTCATATAAAAACATGATTGATGCCTCAAATTAATCTTAACTTTCTTTCTGTAAAATTTTGCTTGTAACAATTCACTTAAAATGATCACCGAGAATGCTTAGTTTTGGGTGAGACCACTTGGTAAAGTTAGGCTTAGGTGTCTTCTTTCATCTCCAATTGGTTTGGGTCAATTTCGATGCGTGTTATGGCAAAAAACTTATTTTTTCTAAACAACGTCGAATCTGGAACAGTTTTCTTGTGTCAGGACATGCCCCAACTTTGAAACTTATTTTGGTGATGAGTTTGTGAGGTTTTTTTTTTTTTTTTTGGTTATTTTGTATCAAAGCCCAAGGGTAGTTTAGTTTTTATTGCTTATTAGGGTTTTTTAGGATTTCATTCCCTATGTATATTGTGTAACACATCATTAGTGGTAAAGCCTTATTGCATTTATTGCAATAATATATATTTTATCTTTTCTCTTTATTTTGTATCAATGAGTCCTTTAAAAGGTTGTCTAACATGTTCATCCATCGCCTGGTCAAATTTTGTAACTTTTAGTGAAGGATAAGTATGGTTTTCTAATTTTTATTTGAAGGTGTATAAACCTGTAAAATCTATTCAAGTTGATAAAGTGGACTTGTTTATATTTCTAAGTTACCTTGCCTCTTTAACTTGTGATTTTAGTACTTCCAAAGTGTAATGATCTTAGGATGTTGTGTATGGTGTTCGATGCATGGTATCATTTAATTTATAATCATGACATATTCTCAACGTAGGATGCTGACACTTGTAGTAAGTAGCGAGACTTGTTTAGTAAAAAAATACATGAGAACTTGATCATAGAGAAAAAGGAAATGTTAAGTGGATGTTCAGGGTGCGCCCTTGTAGTTTCTTGTGCGAGTGTGACGCGTCACAAACCCTTAGATGGCATGGATGAAATACAGATCGTTTTTGGTATTACGTGGTTTGGGCTAGGAGAGGATGTGTGGGTGGCACTGTCAGGTGGATTGTTCTCCTGATGCAGACTGATTCCTTGGGAGACCAGGGATGCTGCTACTTGGGTATGTAACTCTAGGTGTGGGCACCCTCTGGCGACTTTCTCAAGGGGGTTCTGGTTCGTCCGATGCCAGACTTAATGATTGGGTAGGAAAGGTTGTCTTGGTGAGATCCTTGAGAAGAAACTTTACACTAAACGACTTAGAAAAGAAAAACAAACAATGGCATTTCACGGTTAAAGTAATTGTTAAGTGGAGCACGGGAAAACTCTGCAGAAAGATGTCCATGTTGAAATTTTACTTTGATAAACTCTTTGGAGATGGAGATTCGAGCGAAGTTGAGAGAATTCCCCAAACTTTGTTGTGTTTAGGTATGGCAATGGGGCGGAATGTTTTCGAGTTTTACTTCATCTGCCCCCACACCTTCCCCTCGCTCCCTATACGGTGGCCCAACACCCGCAAAAAAACCGAACCCTCTATTTATTATTTTTTTGCATGTTTTTAGGATAATAATTAGAATTTTCTTCTTAAAATTGAAAGGTTTTTTTTAATCTATGTGCTTGTTCTAGTTTTGAATTTTTGAAATGATTAATCAATTGCATGGAATTTATCAAATACTAGTTTATGATATATGTAATTTATATTTTATATTTTCTTATTCATAGACAATATGTTGAATTGGATTAGCATCACAGGATACAATGCCCCCACTCCCGAATGTTCATCGGATTGGGTAAACTTGCCTCAACCGGCCCGGATTAAATCGGGCACATGCGAGTCAAATTTAAATTGCCATCCCTAAATATGATCTGTTAGATGAGTATGAGTCATTTATGTTTGTTTTGAAATTCTGAAAAACAACAATTTGTCGGTTTTGGAAAAATGGGTCAGCAACCAAATGCAGTAAAAATAATTACAGCAAAATGAAATAGAAATATATTAAACTATATTTCAATATATCCAACAAACACAGAATTATATCTAATCTGGTTTTTATTTTTAATAGAATAATATAAACTTTAAACAACTCCAAAAGATGAGGAAAAGATATTGTGGTACAGAAACAGAAAGGAAAATGTGGTACAGAATGATAATCAAACACTGTTTTTAAGAAGAGATCTGTAAACAAAAAGGAAAATAAGAACCGAAAAAGAAAATAGTATATGTTTTATGGTAACAGAACAAAAACAGTAAAGTAGAACAGAATCGAAAATATATATATATAACCTTACAGAACAAGAGCAGGAATGTGAAGAACAGAAACTCGGTTGAACAGTGCAATTGAGTCCAACATTGGACGTTGTCTCCTTAAGACAGATTACGTCCACGCCTCGTTGCTTACGTTTGAGCGGACGTCTGCCTTCAGGATAAAACGATTGCCGTGTGCAGAAGAAGCACGGCTATCTACACACCAACGAACGCTGCTGTATCAGAACTTTCTCGAAAAACTATGACCAGGGACGGAGATGCAGAGTTTTGGCAATCGGGGCTTCGAAAATTGGATCCTGAAAATGGGTCTGGAACAGCCTTTAAATAGGCGTTCTAGGTGACTGTTCCCATAAACCGAACAGGTACAGGCACCGGTTCGGCTTGGCGGTTGGACCGCCCAACAGGCACGAACCGGCTCGGCCTGGCTCCAACAGCCGCGAACTAATAACTGACCCAACGGCTCTGAACCGCCAAAGGTTCGATAATAACGGTAACAGACCAAAATTTTAAATTTTAAATAAATTACATTTTAAATTCAAAATTTTAATTAAATAAAATTTTCGCAAAAAGATAAAGGTTGATCCGAGCCTACAGCCCACGACCCCGGGCCCTGGCCGGCCGGTCGGTCGGTCGGACGGGTGGGCGGCAGCGGCGCGCGCGTGTGGGGTTTGGGTCGAACCCACCGTTGGGTAAGTCCTCCCCCGTCCACAAAACTAGGTACCCCTAAGGAGCACACCCCTTAGGCTCAACTTGGCTTATATAAGCCACTCACCCAAGTCTTTCCTAATCAATGTGGGATTGAAAAGCCTTTTATACCCATTTGGACACTCCCCCTTTTCTTTTCCAAGCAATGTGGGATAGAACTTAGTTACTATTATTTTACCAACTTCAATGGCACACTTTTAGAGTCAATTTCTCATTCACCCATTAATGATTTTGAGTACCACAAAATCCATGATTACTCTACTCATGAAGATAAACAAATTAGAACTTGGAATAATAAAAAAAGATTAATCTAACACAAAGATAATTAACTTCAAAGTTAGCTAAAAATCATGTTCTAATTTTTGTTCAAAACCCATTTTTCCAACAATCCCTCACATGGATGGAATTTGACAGAAAAGAACATGCAACAAAATGCAGACACTGAGAAAGTTCAATAAGAAAAATTCTGCATATGATAGGTAGCTTTTGGTTTTGAACCTTCTTTTGTAAAAAACTATCGGACTTACTGGCTAATCAGTGGATGCGATGCCTTGAACTGTTCAACCGTTTGTGTAAGTCAAGACAATAGAGTTCACACAGAATTTTTCTAAACACGGCTAGGTTCTCACGGTTGTGCCCATTTTGGCCCTGGGCAAATCCTGGTTTCATTAGTGGCTCCTTCTCATTCATATAGGTGATTCTTATTAAGAGTATCATACTATACCCCATTTGAATTTTAAGATATAAGAACTATTAAAAACATAACTTAACCTAATAATGCTACAGGTATCACTGTACTATCATAGAAATGGGTAGGAGATTTTATCTCCACAGTGATGGCACTGAGTCACACACAATTCGATTGTCCATTTGAACCTAGATCTTGGGATCTCCAATCAACTAGATTTGGTTGCCATTGAGGCGACTCTTAATTCATAGGCTGTAAGCCCATTCCCCTCAATAAACGACTAACTTGCTCTCCGCTTATGCTTTTAGTTAACGGATTAGCTATATCGTCTTTAGACTTTATATATTCAATGGAAATTATTCCACTCGAGAGTAAGTGTTTCACGGTATTGTGTCTGCGACAAATATGTCAAGACTTACCGTTGTAGGTATTATTCTGTGCCTTTGCCATTGCTGATTGACAGTCGCAATGTATGCAGATGGCTGGCACAGGTTTAGGCCACACAAGGATGTCTTCTAAAAATTGACGGAGCCACTCTGCTTCCTCTCCAGCTTTGTCTAAAGCTATGAATTCAGACTCCATTGTGGACCTCGCTATACACGTCTGTTTAGACGATTTCCATGACACAGCTGCTCCACCCAAAGTGAATACATATCCACTTGTAGATTTAGAGTCATTAGTATCAGATATCCAATTAGCATCACTGTACCCTTCCAGTACAGCTGGATATCGAGTATAGTACAACCCATAGTTTTGAGTGTATCTCAAATATCTTAGTACCCTTATGATTACCAGCCAATGGTCAGTCCTAGGGTTACTAGTATATCGGCTCAATTTGCTCACAGCATATGCCATGTCGGGTCTTGTACAATTCATTAAGTACATGAGATTCCCAATGATACATGAATATTCCAATTTCGATATGCTTTTATTTGTATTCTTAGACAAATGTAGATTTATATCTACAGGTATCCTTGCAATGCGGGTATCACCCTTATTAAATTTGTCAAGAATTTTTTCAACGTAATGGGACTGAGATAAGGCATATCCATCAGATGTTTTAGTGATTTTCATCCCTAATATAACATCTGTTATTTCCATATCTTTCATTCAAACCTCTTATTTAACATATTCTTGATAGTTTTAATAATAGAATTATTACTACTCAAGATTAGTATGTCATCAATATACAAACAAACAATGACATAACTTCTTTCAGTGTCTTTCACATAGACACATTTGTCACACTCATTTATTCTGAAATCATTTGACAGCATTACACTGTCAAATTTTTCATGCCTTTAGTTAGGCGCTTATTTAACCCGTAAAAGGAATTAACAAGCTTACAAACCTTCTTCTCCTGTCCTGGAGCTATAAAACCCTCAGGTTGTTCTATGTAAATTTCTTCATGTAAATCTCCATTAAAGAAGACTGTCTTAACATCTATTTGATGTATTTCTAGATCAAACAATGATGCAAATCAACATCCTGATGGAAGTTATTCTGGTCACAGGCGAGTAAGTATCAAAATAGTCCACCCCTTCAGTTTGCATGTATCCCTTAACTACAACCCTCGCCTTGTATTTCTCAATTGATCCATATACTCTCATTTTTCTTTTGATTATCCATTTATATCCAAGAGGTTTACAACCAGGTGGAAGATCCACCAGTTCCCAAGTATGATTTTGCAGGATAGATTCAATTTCACTATTGATTGTCTCTTTCCACAGAGGTGCATCCCGGGAAGACATTGCAGCCTTAAAAGTTTGAGGCTCATTTTCTAACAAAAATATTAGAAAATCCGAACCAAAGGATTTGAATGTTCTAGCTCGTTTACTAAGTCTAAGTCCATCATCCCCTCTCAATCCTTGATCCGCATCTTCCGCTTCCACTTGGCTACTACTGCCTACTGAAGTTTCATAAGTTCTTTTGAGAGAACTTATCTCTTGTGTAGATTTGTACAGAAATACATGTTCAAAGAACGATGCATTTATAGATACAATGACCGTGTTCACTTGAATCTCAAAATTATCGCTTCTGTGTATTAGAAACCGATATGCACTACTGTTTATGCATATCCTATAATTATACAATCAACAGTTTTTGGTCCAATCTTGACCTTTTTAGGATCTGGAACCGCTACCTTAGCAAAACACCCCCACACTCTTAAGAATTTATAGAAAGGTTTTCGACCATTCCATAATTCATACGGAGTTTTGTCCATTTTCTTATGGAATATTTTGTTGAGAATGTAATTGGCAAAAAGTATTACTTCCTCCCACAAGTTCTGAGGTAACCCAGATCTAATGAGTAAAGCGTTCATCATTTCTTTTAAAGTTTTGTTTTTCCGTTCAGCACACCGTTTTGCTGTGGAGTATAAGGAGCTGTGGTTTGATGAATAATTTCATGTTGCGAACAGAATTCACCGAAAAGTGATTCATATTCACCTCCCCTATCAATTCTTAAGGTTTTAATCTTTCTGCTAAGTTGGTTCTCAACCTCTGTTTTATACACAATAAAACTTTCTAAGACTTCATCTTTACTCCTTAGCAAATACACATAACAGTACCTGGTACAATCATCTATAAAAGTGATAAAGTACTTTTTGCCTCCACGTATTTGAACAAATTTCAAATCACATATACACAATAAAACTTTCTAAGGCTTCATCTTTGCACCTTAGCAAATACACATAACAGTACCTAGTACAATCATCTATAAAAGTGATAAAGTACTTTTTGCCTCCACGTGTTTAAACAAATTTCAAATCACATATGTCACTATGGATTAAACCAAGAGGCTCGGTACTTCTTTCCACATACTGAAAAGGCGCTTTAACTAACTTAACTTCTACACAAGTTTCACATTTATGATTTGAATCAATATCAAATTTAGGTAAATAATCCATGTTAATTAATCTACGCAACGATTCAAAATTAGCATGTCCTAATCTACCATACCACACATAAGAAGACTCAAGCATATAAGCAGAAGATGTAAAACTTTTATTGATAGTTTTCGAGATTACAGTAAGTACATTTAATTTGAACAAGCCGGCTGACAAATACCCTTTCCCAACAAACAATCCCTCTTTAGTAAGTACAAACTTGTCAGACACAAAAACCAGCCTGAACCCATTTTTGCTCAACAAAGACCTGACACTAGATTCTTGCGAATTTCTGGCACGTGCAGAACATTGAGCGTTAACTCCTTGTCAGAGGTCATCTTCAACACAACCTTTTCCTGTCCTACCACCTTTGCAGTAGAAGAGTTTCCCATGAATAGTTGTTCTCCACTTGTCACTGCTTGATAAGTGGTGAACATTTTCTGGTCTGCACACACATGTTGGGTTGCACCGGTATCCACTCACCACTCTCTTGGGTTGGATCCAACCATGTTGATCTCGGATACCACTGCTGTTGGTTCATCTAAGACACATCAGA
This sequence comes from Heliamphora pulchella, assembly GCA_032270985.1. Lineage (NCBI taxonomy): Eukaryota > Viridiplantae > Streptophyta > Magnoliopsida > Ericales > Sarraceniaceae > Heliamphora > Heliamphora pulchella. The sequence continues at coordinate 2,143 of JAULJZ010029527.1, read as the reverse complement.
AGAGAGATTCTCTATTTCAGCAACGTTGGCCTGAGAATGCTTCTGCCTCTTCGAGGCATTTCCCTCGTCCTTGCGGCTACAGCAGTCTTTCGCACGATGGCCCAACTTGTCACACACAAAGCACATTCCCTTGAACTTCTTAGAATCACCACCATTGGCCTTTTGGTTGTGATTCTTCCGCTTCTTCCCTTTCTGGGCTTGTTCCACCACATTGGCATTAGCCTTGAACTGGAACTCTTGTGACCCTTTCTTCTCGGCAATGCGGTTATCCTACTCAATTCTGAGCCTCACTATCAGGTCTTTAAACTTCATTTCCTTGCGCTTGTGCTTCAGATAGTTTTTGAAATCCCTCCAAGACAGAGGCAGCTTTTCAATAATAGCAGCCACTTGAAAGAACTCACTCAAAATCATGCCCTCAGCATGAATCTTATGCAAAATCAGTAGAAACTCTTGGATTTGGCTGATGACGGTCTTCGAATCCACCATAAGAAACTCGAGGAATCTGCCGACGACAAATTTCTTCATCCCGGCATCTTCTGTCTTGTACTTCTTGTCAAGTGAATCCCACAATTCCTTTGCCGCCTTCAGCGGACTGTACACGTTATACAACGTGTTGTCCAGACCGTTCGGGATATAGTTGCGGTACAAAAAGTCAACATGCCGCCATGCATCGACTGCAGCCACAACTTGCCTGTCACCATCGTTCTCGGACAACGAAGGAGCATCCTCTTAGAGGAACCGCGCCAGATTCAGCGTCGTCAGGTAGAACAGCATCTTTTGCTGCCACCTCTTAAAATCTGTCCCATTGAATTTTTCCAGTTTCTCCCCGTGACTCACAGGAACCGTAGCCAGAATCGGGACTGGAACAGAAGCTACCACAGGGACAGAAGCAGTAGGGGTAGGGTTCATCCTGTTGACAGTTTCGGTTGCCATAACTGCAAAAGCCGAATTAACACCGAAATAAAATCCAACAATAAGTTTGTAAAACTTATACACAGTAATTTAAAACTGCAATAATAGTATTTATAAAACTTTAAACAATAAATTAAATTACTGTATCTCAAGCACGACTTAACTTAAATACTGACAGAATTAAATCCAGAAATAAAAAAAAAATAAGTCTAGTCTGTCTTAAGATTGTTTGTTTTGAAATTCTGAAAAACAACAATCTGTCGGTTTTGGAAAAACGGGTCAGCAACCAAATGCAGTAACCAAATGCAGTAAAAATAATTAAAGCAAAATGAAATAGAAATATATTGAACTATATTTCAATATATCCAACAAAAACAGAATTATTAGAATATTTCAATATATCCAACAAAAACAGAATTATATCTAATCTGGTTTTTATTTTTAATAGAATAATATAAACTTTAAACAACTCCAAAAGATGAGGAAAAGATATTGTGGTACAGAAACAGAAAGGAAAATGTGGTACAGAATGATAATCAAACACTGTTTTTAGGAAGAGATCTGTAAACAAAAAGGAAAATAAAAACCAAAAAAGAAAACAGTATATGTTTTATGGTAACAGAACAAAAACAGTAAAGTAGAACAGGAACGAAAATATATATATAATCTTACAAAACAGGAGCAGAAATGTGAAGAACAGAAACTCAGTTGAACAGTGCAATCGAGTCCAACGTTGGACGTTGTCTCCTTAAGACAGATTAGGTCCACGCCTCGGTACTTGCGTTTGAGCGGACGTCTGCCTCCAGGATAAAACGACTACCGTGTGTAGAAGAAGCACGGCTATCTGCAAACCAACGAACGTTGCTGTATCAGAACTTTCTCAGAAACTATGACCAGGGACGATGATGCAGAGTTTGGGCAATCGGGGCTTTGAAAATTGGATCCTGAAAATGGGTCTAGAACAGCCTTTAAATAGGCATTCCAGGTAACTGTTCCCATAAACCAAACAGGTACAGGCATCGGTTCGGCCTGGCGGTTGGACTGCCCAACAGGCACGAACAGGCTCGGCCTGGCTCCAACAGCCGCGAACCAATAACTGACCCAACGGCCTCGAACCGCCAACGGTTCGATAATAACGGTAACGGACCAAAAATTTAAAATTTAAATAAATTAAATTTTAAATTCAAAATTTTAATTAAATAAAATTTCTGCAAAAAAATAAGGGTTAATC
>JAULJZ010029516.1:0-15188 GCA_032270985.1 Heliamphora pulchella | reverse complement strand
TTTATAAATATAATAAATTCAAAATATTAAAATATTATATTTATCTCTAATTTTTTTTTTTTTTTTTTTATATAGCAACTATTATTTTTTATTTATTATATTATTTATAAATTTTATTAATATTACTCTTTTAAATCTTAAAAATTATACTCGAAATATTCCCGTACTCGTCCCGTTCCCCGCAACTTTCTCGATATTTTCTCCCGTCCCTGCCCCGATCAAATAGGAGACGGGAATGGAAGAACTATTCCCCTCCCCACCACGCCCCATTGCCATTCCTAATCTTCGACCAAAGGAGAAAATTTGTTCTACTCGTCAAAAACTTCAACTATAACCAAATAGATTTTAATTTCGACTAGTTCGGGTCCTCTTGTGAGTGCCCGAGTTTCGATTTTTGACTAATCGGGGTAAGGTTCTTCTCCATACATGTTTACTTGTAATATTTATGCAATTACTTGGATTTTATTTCATGTATTTATTGTGGATATCAAGTGGATTTGAAACCCAAACTTGGAGGCGTGTGATTTAAGTAGGTTTAACTTAACTTTTATGGAACTAGGATAATGAGAGATGTATAAATGTGTTTAATTTATGTTTTAATCATGGAACTTATGATTTTTTTTTTTGCATAAATTGAGAGTAGTGGATTGAATGAGAAATTAAATTGAACTTCAATTTTGGAATTGAGATCATGAAAGTATAACTTGGGTTAAGATTAGATAAAAATGTACTTAAATTGGGTAAATTGTTGGAACCTTGTTGGTTTGGTAGAAATTAGGGGTTTACCCTTTAAATTGAATTTGGATACTAAGTTGTAAAAACTTTAGTTAATGAAGATTAATTTTGAAGAATTGAATTGTTAGCCATGTAGTGAATACATACGTGATTAGGTAAAAACCATGTGAAATGGTTGAGGGACCAATATTATTGAGCAATTATGTTATAAATATTGAGATGGATTTTGAATTATTGCGGTCTTAACTAGCTCATCGGTGAAAGACCAGAAACTAATGCAAAAATGGGTACCCAGTTCACTCGGTTTAATACCCAAAAACGAAGTGAGGTGTCCCGTTCCTTCGGATAGTGTTCTCGAAAAGGTGTGCAAATGTATGTGATAATAGACATTGAGCCAATGTGATGTGATTAAATTATATAAATAGATGATTAATTTAGTTATGACAAACGATAATGAATTTAATCTTGAGAATTCGGTAAACGGTTATTTTGTGAACTGTAGGTACCTTTTTGGGTTGGAAGTATGAATATAGAATTGCTAGTTGCATAACAAACATGTTTATGTAAGTTGTTAGAATCCTATTGAACCTCGGCTTACGTTGTTTACATAAACATTTTTCAAGTACTAATGATGAATCTATGCCAGGAGGAGGATTAGCTTGCCTTGGCGTTTTGTTTTTGTGTTGCTTAAATCAATGTATATTTTGTGAAATCATCATGATATATGTAAATTCAAGTTGGACATTGATGGATTCATGTAACTATGTTCTTCGGTTGTACACTCTTGGATTTTAATGAATTCTAAGGCTTTCAAGCCATAAACTTTATTTTTGAATTGAATGAAAAGTGTATGATCTTTATGGAAGGTTTTGGGATGAGTTTGCGGTACCTCTTTATGGTTTTAAAGTTTGTTTTTATAATAATTTGAACCTTTAAGTTCGTATTCTTTATAAAGGCTGTGAGTTGGAATATAGAGTTGTAAAATAAGATTTTCTTGGTTTTGCCTCGGGTAGAGGATCGTTCGAGCAGTGGAGAGTCCGCTCGAGCAGTCTATTATTTTGATTTTGGGGGTTGATCTCGGCCAGTTGGCTGCTCAAGCGGTGGTCAGTCTGCTCGAGCAGACTTGACTGTATTGGGTTCTAAATTTTATTTTTTTCAATTAAAACCTATTTTCGTTCGGGTTCATCTTGGAGCCCCAAATAGGAGCCTCGGAAGTCTCATTTCCAATATTTAACTCCCCATTTTAGAGTTGTTTGGATTTTATGGTTTCGTTTTGAATTATGAAGATTAAAAAATTTTGATTAAATGTTTTCCTTTTAAGTCAGTGCTCTCTTATGGGCTCTTAGGGTCTGGTTTGTGTCCTTCGGGTTGGGGGCATGACAGAGGCCAACCTAATGGTTGGACGAAATGGGATGCCCAAAACTTTTCTCGTTTAACACCTTAGTTACCGAACCCATTTTTGAAGGTAACAAATAACCAGTGGCATAATTTATTTTTCTTGATTTTTATCAAAAATCAAGTTGCGACTCTATTTTCAAATGTAAGAGGGTTTTAGGTTTTCAATTTTAAGATTTTATTCCCTAAATAAAATCTTTAGAATAGCAAAAAAAGAATTCTCCTTACCAACGCCCCCAAAAAAACTCCATACTTGTAACCTATATGATTGTCATGGCCTGGCTACTCTTGGTATACAGAAAGTGGTGTGAGAGTCTAAGGCATTCCTTTGTAATTACTGGGTGTAATTAAAAGGTTGAAATTTTGTCTTGTAAATTTTGTGTGCCTATGTTCGGTACTTGTGTGTGTGTGTGTGTGTGTGTGTGTGTGTGACATAGCCTTCACTTGCCAATTGTCCCACCAAGACTAAGTTCTTCCTGAGGTCGGGTATGTGTCTGACACTCTTCAATTCCCATATAGATCCGTTCAACTTGATTTTCATTTCACCTGTACCAATAATATCACAAGGTTGGTCATCACCAAGATAAATCTTTTCAAGATTACCAGGTACATAGTTTTCAAGAAGTTTTTTGTGAGAGGTGGCATGGAATGATGCGCCAGAGTCTAACACCTAAGATTCTTCTTTGTGCTCCAACAAGCATATCAAGGCGTCATTTGATGCTGAAGTAGAGGCGAGATTTGCTTTTGCCTTCTTTTTTGGATCTTTCTTCGGAGCTTTGCATTAATTTTGGTAATGTCTGGTCTTACCACAATTCCAACACTCAACAGACTTTGAGTTCGAACTATTCTAATTCTTAGAGTTATTTCAGCCACGGCTCTGTGATCTGCCACGCCCGTTTCTCCTGTGTGAGTTTTTGCCTCTGCTCTCCATATTCAGGGCTACTCCTGAATTGGTGGTACTGTTTGACTGCATCCTGATCTCCTCTATCATTATCATACTTACAACTTCTTTAAATACTAGTTTTGACTTGCCAGTTAATCCACTGATTGCAGTAGCCGTGCCTTTCCAATTCTCAGGTAGCTGACTGAGAATTAGTAAGGCTCGAATTTCATCATTGAACGTGATGTCAACTGATGCCAGTTGGTCCACCACTTCATTAAAGTTAATAAGATGAGCTTTGAAACTCCCACTGTTTGGCATTTTCAGATTCAATAACTTCTGAATAAGATGTACGCTATTCACTGCAGACGGCTGTTCGTACCTACTAAAAAGGGCTGCCATGAGAGACGCCGTAATCTTCTTGTTCTTGATGTTGAAGGCTACGGATTTTGACAACGTTGGTCTAATGGTGCCAAGAGCCTTTCTATCAAGTAATTCCCAATCTGGCTGCTTTATATCTTTTGGCTTTTCTCGCAAATGCAAGAAAAAATCCTTTTGATATAAATAATCCTCTATTTGCATCTTCTAGAATTCAAAATTTGACCCATCAAATTTATCAATTTTGAAAATGTCCTTCTCATTAGCCATATCAAATCACCAATTTAGAAGCTGAATTTGGTGAAATAGACCACACCAATGTGTTCGGAATGGTCAAAATAGTTGAAAACGACTTCTTAATCAATCAAATTAGACTTGAAATGTCCAAAATGTGTACAAAACAACTTTTATGAAATTGGTGGGTCGGATCCGGATCCGGCGGGTCGGATTGACCCGATTTTGACAAGTGGCACGTGCCGGTGCTGACACATGGCACGTGCTGATGGGCTTGGTGGCGCAGGTCAACGGTGGATGGCCCGGGTCAATGGGTTGGGTCAACGGGTTCGGACCTCTGTTTCTTTCTTGAGTGCATGCGTGTAGCGCGTGGACCAGTGCCGGCTCGTGTTGCTTGCGGCAGCTTTCAGCCGACACGTGAGCTTACGTTTTTTCTTCTAGTGGCGCGTGGGGGCGCGTGCGGTTGTATTTTGGCTTTGGTTTTCCCCAATGAGCTCGTCTTAGCCTCCTCTACACGGTGGTATCTACGGATTTCAGTTTTAACAAATTTCAAAATTCGAGCTTTTACTGCCAATGCTTCGTATTTCGCACAAAACAACTTCCTAGCCTCTCTAAATGCTCTGATATCAATTGTTAGGGTTCAGAGAGGTCCACAAAATAAGCACTCAAACACAAACACACGGAACACCAAGATTTATGTAGTTCGACTAAGCTTAGCCTATGTCCACAGAAGAGAGGAATTTCACTATATTGTTGAAAGATTACAGAAGAGCTCTCTCACACACACAGCTCACAACTCTCGTAAATCTTTTTCACTCTCTCTGATTCACTCCACACAGATTCAACACACAAGTTATGCACTTCTATAGCATAAGGGAGGAGACAAGGCTCATTAATGGTGGGTGGCTTTAGGCGGCTAGATGTTGAAAGATATACACCGCCTCAAATCTTTATTGCAAATTGGCTGCTGCTGTCGCTTTATGACTTTTGTTGATTTTGTCTTAATTGCTTCACATGGGTGGATTAACACCATCATAAGCAATCTCATGGGCGAAACTTTGCTGTTGGGACAGATGGCACCACATGGGTGTGCATGAATTGTGTTGTGTTGGATCGACAAAAAAATATTCTTTTTCAATTTATTTTTAAGTAGATGGAGGTTTTTGAACACATTTTCATCCGCCCATCTCTAAAATTAGTGAATTAATTAATTTTTTTTTGGCAATTTCAGTACAACAGTTCAACTAGCTTGACAAATTGAATATTTTTAAAAATAGATAAATTACTAAACTTGATATTTTTGAAGAAATACATTTTAATATAACACATTTTCAGCTTCCACCAAGCATAATGGGCTCCGACAAAATAAACGTTTAACTAAATATCCAACTACAATAGTATTACTAAGAAAAAAAATACTGAAATGGTCCATATTCACAATAAGAACAAATGTGTTAAACAACAAATTTCTAGTACAAAACTCTAAGGTGGCGTTTAGTAACGTTTATGTTTTCTATTTTCTATTTTTGGTTTTAAATTTTTCGTAAACTGTAAACGAAAATATGTTTGTTAATTAGTTTTGTTTTCAAAAAATTGTAAACATTTTCTAAAATTTACAAAATTTTAAGAAACAGAAAAAATGTGTTTTCACTTGTTTTGTAAACAAATTTTGATTAGATTCATCCATAACCTCCAACTACCACTTTTTAAATATTTATGTTATCAAACATGTTTTTGTTTTTATTTTTTTATAAACATAAACAAAAACATGTTTTCTGTTTTTTGTAAACAAAAAATAGAAAACTATAAACGTTACCAAACGAGCTCTAATAAATTTGGTAAAGTCATCAACTACAAATTGTAGGAGTGGTTCAATATCATGCCATCAATAACAATCATCAATAAAAAATCAACTAAAAATTGAAAGAGAGAGGAGCATACAAGGATGCAACATAAATTAATTAGATTTAGGGTTGATGTGTTCTAACTATATGTATATAATATGTTATAAATTTTTTATACGTGAAAAACATGGACCTTATATGCACCGGACCTTATATGCACTCTAAATAGGTCGAATTATACGCGGGTTGAAGAATTATAAATTGCAACCATCCCACCGTCCATATTTTTCTATATCCACCAGACCCACCGACCTACACAAATTACCTTATGAGTGTTGGGTTAATACATATTGGTAGATTAACGAATTTAACGGATTATTTATACACCTCTAATGCTAAGTTCTCTCACCCCTCTCCATTCACGCATGTTCTCGTTCCGTTATATATAGATTTTTCTTGTTCATGATAACGAAAGGTTGGGAAACAGAATTTGATTTCTCTGCCCTCATTTACCCCACCTCACCCCATTTTTAAAAAATAAATATTTTTTAGATAGAAACATGTATCATAAAATATAATAAGACTACAATATAAAAATATTATATTTATCTATGAACTTTCATCTCTTCATTTTTATTTTATATTTTTTAATTTCTAATGATTTGTCAACTATTATTATTTATTTATGGTTCTTATAAGTATTATTCCTTTAAAACTTAAAAATTATCCCTGGATATATCTCACCTCTTGCCTCTATTTTTTCATCTACCTCCATCAAATTGAGGATCAAAATAGAAATGGGACACTTCATTCTTGTTTTGTCTCGCCCCATTATTATTCTTACACACAAAATTAGAAAAGTAAATTAGAAAACAAAAGATTCCACTAACCAACAGAATTAGGTCTAGTTTGAAATAAAAATAATTTTTAATTTATTTTAAATTTTAGTGATTTTTAAAATTGTTAGTAAATTTTTAAGATTTTCAATTCATAATATTTAAAAAATAAAAACATTGAATAAAAGATTGAAAAACATACTAAATACGGAAATAAAAAATTATCTCATCTACTTATTTTGAATTATTTTTGCATTTTCTAAAAAGTTTTGTCTTTCTACCAAAAAAAAAAAATATTTTTTTCAAAATTGTTTTGATGAAAATATTTTGTTTGAAAAAAAGTTGTATTTTTAAAGTTTGCGTTATTATTCAATGACCATGTAAATAGCTATTGTTGATTCGATTTATCGTATTATACTAGCAAATTCAATCGTATTATGCATTTTAGAAATATTAAGTTTGGGGAAAAAAATATTTAAAGAGAAATTAAAACCAAATAACTTTCACTGTTTACTATTTGAACACACAAATTTAATTTTAAGGATTAATAGTGATTTTTATCAAGTAACACGTATTGATAATGTGATGCTAATTAAGCGAATATCCTCGGTCTAAAATTTTTAAAATTATCAAATATATAAAAAATTCAACCAAAGAAAAAAAAAATTAAATTTCTTGTCTTTCTTTTTAAAAAAGAAAAATTACTTTTCTTTTTCTTTAAGTAACTTTAAAAAAGGGATTTAATTTTAAATGTGTAAGGCTTCTACATTAGAAGCACCGATATTATATAAAATGATATAATTTTTCTAAAAATAATCCATGAAAAAAAAAACAAATCAAGCTACCTATAATATAATACTCCATTTCCTTTAAGTTTTTGTTAGATTTTTTTTTCCCCGACATTAGTGTAAACACACAATTTGAAACACTACATGGAAATACATTTTTACCGACAAACAATTTCGTCGCTAAAGAAATACCATCGGCAAAGATCAATACTGACAAATGTGAACATTGTCGCTCATGCTCCGTCTAGTAAAAACTACCCGAGGATACTGGGCATCGTCACCGAAATATATATTCAACAACAATTATGGTATCGGTGATTGTCGTCGACAATCACCGATGCCATAATTTAACTATCATCGACAAGATATTGTCGTCGCCAATGATTAAACCTTGCCAACGAAATAGCCATCACTTAAGGGACCAATGAAACAATCTACCGCCATATTTGCACGATACAATTTATTATAAACAAATTTTATCGACAACTACACTATGCAGAAAAACAAATATTTTTATTTTTATTTTTTGAAATATTTTTTTACCTATAAATACAAACACTTGAAGCATTCATAAACAATCTACAACAAATAATCTACCAGCAATTGCATCTAATGAATAATCGACCATCAATTCCATCCAACAAAACTGTAAAAATAATAGCATTATCCTCAAAATACCCAAACTAAAATAAATATGTTTAATTACCCCCCAAAAAATATGTTTCAAACAAAATATTAAACATATTACAACTGTTAATATAAATAATAACATATCCCTCATCATGTCATTGAATAAAATAAATTCATTACTTTATCACTTTAAAAGAGCATTGTCATCCTCCACCAAGTATCTGTTCCCAAAAAAATCATTATTAAACACTCATAAGTTAAACATTACACTTAATTGAATTATTAAAATTAAATTTACAAATTTATTTCTCATTCTCTAATCGAATATCATATTGACGTGGAGGTTGTTAAATCCTACAAGTTTTCTTAGCTTATAGTGACGGTGCTAACACAAGTTTTAGGTCACCGAGTAAATAATTGAAACCATTGATCCCCTCGATGACATATTTACGGTTTACTTTAAGTTTTTAGTTTCACAAAATTCCTTTTAACTCTCTAACATGATGTCGTATTGACTGTCGTTTGTTTTCATAAGTTTTTTTAGTCTAGAGTCATGTGTTAGAGCTGGTTTCGGGCCATCTAGTGGCTAATTTACAATTTTGACCCACGACAATATAATTACCATTATTTAATGTTTTTAGTTTCACATTCCTTTTAACTTTATAATCGAACGTTGTATTAACGTGTTATTTGTTTTCACAAGTTTCTTTAGTCAACAGTCGCGTGTTAGAGCCAATTTTTCGGCCATTCGATGGATACTTTACAATTTTGACCTCTAACGACATAATTGTAGTTTTTTTAAGTTCTTAGTTTCACAAACTTCATTCTAACTCTCTAACCGACTGTCAATATATTTGTCATTTATTTTCACAAATTTCTTTAGTCTAGAATCACGTGCTAGAGTAGGTTTTTTGGCCATTTGGTGGCTACTTTATAATTTTAACCCATGACGGCATATTTACGATTTCTTTGTGTTTTTAATTTCCCAAACTTTCTTTTAACTCCCCAACAGGACATCCTATTGATGTGGAGTTTTTTTCTCCAAGTTTCTTTAGTCTAGAGTCACATGTTAGAGCCATTTTTTAAGAATGATTGCTCTAGTCTTGATTCAGACCTTAACTCTGTTTGCTCGCACTCATATGCAAAACTCCAAGTAGTATCCCACACCTCTTTCATCTAGTTCAATGCTCTCAGTATACAATGGTGCTCCTCTCTTCGATGCAACAGAATATCTTAGCATTGTTGGCGTCCTCTAATACCTCACTCTCACCAAACCTGACATAATATCTTTATGTTTTTAGTTTTACAAACTTTCTTCTAACTCTCTAACCAAACGTGCTATTGATCTCTACTATTTATTTTCGCAAGATTCTTTTGTTTGCAAATTTGGTTTACCAAGCTCATTAGCTACTTCAGTGGCATTATCTCCCACCGATGCTCTAGCATCTTCGGGAATATCAACTAGGAATGGAATGTCTCCATGGCCAGCTATAATTTAGTATGTTTTTTTTAATGTGTTGGACCTCGTTTTTAGGTAGGGGTCACAATTACAAAGACACAAAAAAGGTGACTTTATCGGTAGAAAATTTTGAATTACATATTTAAATTATCAAATGCATATAGTGGTACTATCATGGGTAGTATTAGTCTCCAAAGTAGGTAACTGACAACAAGTATTAACACTTCAACTGGAAGCCATATCTTTGTTTTAAAAGTAATCTATACAACTATATTGAGTAAACTACACATTAAACACACATCAAAAGTTCATACCTTTGTTTTAAAATAAAATTCATGATTATTAAAGTTCTATATCGAGATCTATGTTAAAATCAAAATGAATGTGAAGCTCATCTTCTTCATCGCCTATAGGATCTCCCATTGATGCATTTTCGTTATCGCATATGAAACCATCATCATCAACATTATCAATATGATCACTTAAAATAATCTCAAAAACAATGTCATTTCAACTAAATGGCCCCGTTACAGATCTTCAATAGTGATTGAACAGTGTCGATCATTTTATTTTGTTGGAACACATCATTATGCACATTTAATTCAACATCATTAGGTATTGCACTATATACCTTAGGTATATTCCATATTTCTTGGTGTTGAAGTTTTTCGACAACTTTCCAATTTTCATGTAATTTGGTATCATTTAACATTGAACACTTGTTTCACTTGACTTGGTAGAACAAATGAGTCATTTTGATACCACTAATTTCTAACATCAATACTTTTGTAATATGTAATAGTTCGAAATATTTTGTGACCATTAGTGTTAAATATTTACATTGGAACAAAATCACTTAATGCCCAATCATATCATTCAGCTTCCACATTCGAGACAATTAAGTAGCCATAGCAGACAATTATTTGCCCCTCATGGTCCCATTTTACAACTAATCCACTATTTTGACTTTTACAACAATTGTCGCAGTCCTTGGTATAAAATCGGATGCCATTAAAAATGCAACCTGAATAAATGTTGACCATAGCACTAGGACCATTAACTAATGACCATAATTGATTAGTTGCTTCTAGGAACCCCTCAATTTGTAATTGATTCATCTATACAAACAACATACGACCTTATATTTGATGTTAATATCAAAATAAGCATAATTAATGGTTAATATGGTGTCACAAAAACTTTTGTACTTCAAAGAACACAATAACTTTTATATATACATGTTCTTTGAACCATTTTGAAAATTCATCTTCTTGTCTTTTTGTGATACCTTGTACACTTTGATTCTCTAAAATCTTTTTACGTTTCCTTTTCACAAAAATATAAGTTATGAATATTAGACAATATTAATAAATTCACATGTATGCATATAATCAAATATTAACGTACTCTAAATACTAGTCTAACTCAAAACTATTATGTAGGATAAACCAATAAGTCAACTCTCTTTCTTTTTGCGATACATTAGGAGCCCTTGTGGTTAAGCCAAAAGGTCGCACATTTCGTGCAAAAGATCGCCAACTCTTTTTCACTGACACGTTATCAACGTTTTGACCTACACTATTAAATATGGTTTCAATCTCAGAAAGATACATTGAACAGAAAGTAAAACACTATGAAACAATGTAAGTCTCAACAATTGAACCTTCTCAATAAGCTCGATTGACAATGTATTCTGTTAAAGCATCGAGTAGTCTATCAAATAAGTAATAGAGTAATATTATCTATGCCCATATATAACTCAAATTTAATAAATTTGAAATTCAAATGATAATTATTTCCTTTTTATTAGGTACATCCATCGAAACTGCACAGGTTTTGCAAGTATGGCCTCACGTGGCAAGTGAATTTCTAAATGAACCATCACATCAAAGAATGCTAGAGGAAAAATCTTATCCATCTTGTACAATACGAGTACTATGCGATCTTGTAATTTCTCTAAATCCTTTACATTTAAAGTCTTAGAGTATAACTTTTGAAAGAAATTGCTTAACCCAAACAATTCGGTACATATATCGTTGTTCGCATACTTAAGCATTCTAATAGGAAGAAGTCGTGTAGAAGGACGTAACAATTATGACTTTATAAGCTTGATAACTTACCACTCTTTGTGTTCATACATCTCAAGATATTTGTTGCATATCTATCGAGATACCTTAAGAATTCACAAAAACCATGCCTCTCATTTGGTGATCAAGTGTATAATGCATGGGGCATTTCAAAGGATTCATCCGTGCATCTTCATAGGTGCAATTCTTTTCTATTTTCATATCCTCTATATCCATGAGTGATTTTTTTGTGTCTTTGTTTTTTTCATATATTCTATGTGCATGACATTAAGGATATTTCGGAGTTTGAGTCTTTTAATAAGGAAGTTCAAACAAAATGCATTGTTAACCCAAATCAGCACTTGATGTTCCCTCTTTCTTTCTCTGATGGATGGATGCTTTCAACAGAGTTTAAATGTTCCTTGATTCAATTGATTTAAAAGTTGCTCACCCAATAACCCTCGTGGCCTTGACTAACCTTCAATCTTACTAATAAGAAGCCTACTTTTCCGTCACATATGGTTATCAGGCAAGAATCGGTGAGTACCTGTGTACCAATCTTGTTTCTCAATGATTGAGATAATGCATTCTTGTTATAAATAGGACAAGCCAAAATAACCTTTTGTAGATCACCCAGACAGATTACTATGTGCAGAGAAATCATTAATAGTCCACATAATAGCCGCATGCATTGCAAAATTTTATTAATTTGAGGCATCATATATATGCACACCATCTTCTCATAACTCCTTCGACTACTCAATCAATGGTCTCATGTAAACATCGATATCTCTTCCTGGTGTTTGGGGTTCAAGAATAAGTAAGGACATCATGTAATATGACTCTTTCATACATTTTTAAGGAAGATGGTCATACAACATAACTATCATTGGTCACATACTGTACGAGTTGCTCGTGTTTTCAAAAGCGTTGACACTGTCAATCGCTAGTCACAACCTCACATTCCAACCCTCATTAGTAAACCAATGATATTGCCGAACGAAGTTTTTCTATGCTCCACCATTAGCTGGATGCCTCAATATCTCATCATTCACTCGTTTTTCATTGTGTCGTCTCTTATTCGTACGTAGCCGCTTTGACACATACAATTTTTGTAATCTCGGTGATAATGGAAAGTATCGCATAAATTTTTATCACTATATATATATATAATGAACTAAAATTTTATTTTAAAAGTTCAACAAAAATCTAAGTTAATCCAGATTTCGATTTGCTTGGTGCCTATGCTTTGCATGCTCATAACTTTTGAATGAATAAACCATTCCAAACCTCAATTAAGGTTAGGAGAAACTATATAATGTGTACTCATTTTGGTTATTTTGATTTTAGTTATGATTATTTTAAATTGCACTATGTATATTCATAATAAGTTTTAGTGTAGGCTTAGTTGTTCATCTCACTTTTAACTTTTTATTATTTTAGTTTTGAATTTGATTATAACAATTTTAAATTCAGCTATGTAATTATTTTAACTTTAATTTTAAATTATCCTAATTTTAATTTATAATTATACGAATTTAAGTTCAATTGAATAATACAAAAATATATGTAAATAGTGAGTAATTTTGTTCGACAATTACCCAAAAAAAATTTTGTTCGATAGTTTCAGAACACAATATGACATTACTTATTTGGTGTCGCTACCCAATAATATAGCAAAAAACACTTAGGCTCTGTTTGTTTCGACATAAAATATTTTACCATGAAAAATATTATATATATAAAATAATTTTGTAAAAATTATTTTTTTACTTGTATTTTTTGGTGTTTGGTTAAAATTTAAAAAATAAAAACGAGAAATGAGAGTGACCAAAGGCGGAAAGAATCTGCCTCTCATTCTCTCATTCTTATTTGTTATGAGAATGACCAAAGACGGTAAATATTGGGTGAATGTTCCGAATGTACATTCTAAAACTAACTTACGAGTTAATTTTTTGTAAGTCAAATTTGGTCTAATGAGGTAAAATATTTTACTAAAAAATTATATTTTTCATAGATATTATCAACTAAACAGTAAAAATTAAGTAAAATATTTTATCCAAAAATGTTTTACATTGAAACAAACTGAGCCTTAACGTGGAACGATTTTGATCTGCATTTGTTGGCCAAAATTATTTACTCTTAAAGCACCATTTTACCACATGAAATTATTTATGTGGCACTCCCATCAAACGAAAAAGTTACATACACGCAAAAATTAGTCATCATTATCTTTTACCTACCAAACAAAGGTAGGCTATCATTATTTCATTCGAAATATTTTCTACTACATAATTGAAATAGAGCACTTCGAAATATTTTCTACTACATAATTGAAATAGAGCACTATGTAAGTAATGCCACATGGTGTTATGAGACTATTGAATAATTACTCAATTTGTTAGTTGAATAAAAAATAAAAAATAATCCACTTAATATTTTCATTTACTAAAAAGGTGTTTGACAAAGTTATTGCAAGTAACTTTTAACTTTTTAGAATTAATTTTAGTAATAAGTTATAATTTTTTTCAAATATTCACAACTTCTGCTACAAATTATAACTATTTTTTTTATTTCAGCTATAAATTATAATATTTACCAAATACTCATAACTTCTGCTACAAATTACAATCTACAGCCTAATAGTTTCAGCAATAGCAAACACTACCTAAGTATTACATGACATTGCTTTCATTTTATATATATTTTTTAAAAGATAACACACAAATTTGGTTTTTTGAAACCAATCATATATTTTTTCCAAATATACCCTCATATAATTTAAATTTTATATAAGCAGTTGTATAACCACCCGTTCTTTTCTTTCTTTTTTCTTTTTTTTATTTTAAAATTTAATGACTTGATTTCCCATAATTTAGGCCTTGTTTGGGATAATTGCTTAGTTTGTGTTTGGATTAGCTTTTTTTCCACCATTTTTTTTTTTGTTTTTAATGAACTTTTTTCAGCATTATCCCAAATGAGTATACTTTCTAGATTCCTCCCGTCAACAGGAAACAGAAAAATAAATTTTTTTATCAAAACTTAAAAAAAAATTCATATAAGGCAAAAAAGCCAACTTAAGTAGGCCTTTTGCCTTTTTACTAGTTTTTTCATTTTTAATAAAAAATTCAAAATTGACCGTAACGGGCATACTTTTTACAATTCTCTAATTACAAGGAACCAAAAAAATAAAAAAATTTAAACCAAAATATAAATAATTTTTAGAAAAAACAAAAAAAGCTCCGAAAAATGCCACGTGGCTTTTTACTCCAAACATAAGCTTATAGTTAATATATTTTATTTTTTAATTTATTATATAATTATTATTTTTATTATGTGAACTGTTTTTAAGTATTTTCAAATAATAACTAATATTTCATCTGCACACAAACACTAGTACTAGTTAAACCTAAGGTCAATAGGATATTTAGAGTTCGTTTGGCAAACTGAGTTTAAGCCAGCTTTTTGGTTTTAAGTCACTTTAAGTCAAAAAGTTAAAAAGTTCGTTTGGTTGAAAAATATATAACTTTTAAGCCTCTTAAAAAAGCCAATATATGCTCAATATGAATTTTTTAAAATGCCTTTTTGCCCCAAACGAGATATTCTCATTTAATTCATTCCCAAACGAGGCTAAACATCTACGGTGTGCTGAGCATTTTGGCTTTTTTCTTAGAAAAATTTAAAAATTAGTATATTTTTTGGATTTTATAAGAGATTAGTCCCATAACTTTTTTTTAAAAAGATTTAGTCTTTTCTTATTTGAAATAACTTTTTAATGCCCAATTTACCCTCTTTTAAAACCTAATCCATCCGTTTTCAATATTTAATAAAGCTTTTAAAGCAGGCGGCATAAAAAATCTTTCCTAATTTTGCGGCAATTCCATCCTAATTTTGTGGGTGTTCAAGTCACAGCGAATCAAATCGGATTCTCTGAATTGGTAAC
>JAULJZ010029495.1:0-15189 GCA_032270985.1 Heliamphora pulchella | reverse complement strand
GAAAGAGAGTCGAAAACTGCACTTCGTTTATCGAGCATGTTTAGCTTATACTGCATGTGTTGTTTAGAATCTGCTGAATTTTGGCTCACGGTGTGGGATTTGCTTTTCTTCAGGTACCGGTTACGTAGGTTGATCTGGAAGTGCCAGAGGAGGTGGAAGAGCTGTAGTCTTCCTTTTTGTTAGCTTTTTACATGTATGCTTGTAACATATTTTTCAGGCGTTGGAGCCGTGTAATGTGCCGTTTGGCGTTTATATACAATGCATGTATGGTTTATTTTGCGAGTGTATTCTTGGGTTGGGTTATGGTTGGTTGTTTTCGGATGTTTCACGTGGCCCGGAGTTTGGGGCGTGACATTCTCAACGTGTAACGGGTCGGTATAGCTCATCTCTGAAATTCAAGGGTACCTCGTACCCTATATGACGCCAAGGGTCACTCTCATGCCCATGACGCTATCCTCATGCGTACACGCGTGCTAAGCAATGCACGTGACGTGTCACCTGAGCAAGGTAATGTCGATCCTTAGGCCAAAATTGCATTATGCCAATTCACTCGTCAAGCTGCTCAACTCATTTCATAGGCTTATGCGTCCAACGATAGTGTCCAAGTGTGACTCTAGCCGTAAACCACACATCTTAGACCACAGGACTCCTACAAGAAATGTCGAACCCATAATATGCAAGTAAGTCGGCACACGAGGCCTTCTGGTGGTGCCTCGATAGTCTAATCAGGTTAGGACACTCAAATAAGAAAGATAGCTCGCGGGGCAAGCGAGTCGGTGTCTCCAACCTCTTCCCTGAGTTCTACGCGCAATGTCTAAAGCCCTCGGATCCTCCCAGTTGACATCGTTCATGGGGCACCTGTGCCCACATGGAGACCCTAAAACACCTCTCTTTAGTGTATAGAGCCCGCCCCCAATGTTGCCTTGGGGTTGTCCACTTTAGTGCCTAGTGATGACACGGGGGAGGGCTGGTAGCTGACACAACACTACCCCATCTTATAATAGCTTTCTTAGCCATCTTCATCTTGGCAGGAGGAAACATTAAACTGTTTGAAGAGTCGTAATGAATTTTCAAAAATATTATTTATTTTTGAAAAATTCCCAAATTTCGGTCCAACATATTAGTCCAATAGATGAAGCTATCATAAAAATATCAACTCTATCAGACATCGTTTGGGACCCGAAAACCCAATGCCAAACTGTTGCTCGTCGTGCCTGGTGCCGAGTTATGCTGCTTGCGCACGCCCCACTCTACGCCCATGCGCGCTGCTACTGTCTTGTACTGCGTTGCTGTATGCCATATGGTCATGTTAGGGCATCATGACACGTTCTAGGATTAATATTGCTAGTACTCTTGAATACCATTGTGGGCCTACTCCGGACTATCCTTGCCACGATCACACGACATCACGGGACTGGCCTTATCAAAGGGCAACATGTGACAGTTATGTATTCATTTTTTTTTGGTGTCCTGCTTTCTTTTCTGTTGGGACCATTTTATAATAATAATAAAAATAAAAGATTTTATTAAGTTATGAAAAATGTATATTCTTATTCATAAAATCTTGGCAAGACTTTTATTAAATAAAATGGATTAGTTATGCTAAAATATTATAAATTTAAAAGTGAGGTTTTTAAATTAAAAGATTAAATATTTATAGAATTTAAAATTATATTATTTTGTTAGTAGAAATTAATTTTTTATAAGAATTTAACTAAATAATTAATATAGGTTAATTCACTTATTTGATACAAGTTAAATATTTTGAGGATAAAAAGTTTTAACAAAAATATATGTATAATTTTATATCTAAAATCTTGAGAGTTAAATAAAATAAATACAATAAATTTTTAGAGTTTCAAAAAATGTCTTAAATTAAAAATAATGAATTTTATAAGAATCTTAAGTTAAAAATTTAAATTAAATTACAAGATTTTATAATAAAGACTTAATTAAAATTTATTTTCTTAAGAAAAATATTTAGAAAAAAATTAGTAAAAATTTATAATAAATAAAACTTAAACATAAGAAAATTATAAGAAATATAAGGTAATAACTAAAAATTTCTTTCTAATTTGGCAAGTAGATTAGGAATCTCACAAATTAGATAATTAAGTAAGCTCTTCTATCCAGGCGAGTCATTTGATATCTGAGTTAGTTTTATTTCACATGGATGCTCAGTATGCTATAACTGTTATGAAATTGATAATGAATCAAAATGATCTTGAAAGTGAAAATGAAATGAAAGAATCGAATGAATAAGAATGATCACTTAAATGATGTTTTGACCGCTAGGGGATGATAAGCGTACCAGCGAGATGAGGTAATAAAGGGGGAGCCACGGCCAGGTGGTTGAAAGGAATGATCATATCTACCATATTGTATTGTAGGGTCACTCCCTACTAATTGCTGGCAAAACCGTTAGATCATATCATTCTAAAATTGTAAAATTAATAATAACTTAGATATCAATGATTTTTCATTAGCCTTGCTAATGAACGTTGCATTTTGACATCTCAGGTGATGCATGACAAGGATGACCTTGCTGAAAATACCATGTTTTGAGTTGCACTTTCTCTTTGTACATAGTTCATGCTTATCCATGAGAAGAGTTTCTTTTGTAAAATGAGCTCCATTGTATATATACTGTAGTAGCTCTGGGAGAGTTTTTAAAAGAAATAAGTAAATCCTATAGGTGTACTTTCTTTTATGGATGTGTGAATGTCCAAATTCATTTATGTTCATGATTAATGAAAGTATGCATGTGAATGAAAGCACAAGGAAGAAGCCTCGGGTGGGTTTTGACCCATTGGTCGGTCACGAACGCCATTTTAGAAATGAGTCATGGGTTAACCTTGCAGCCTCAGGAGCAGCAGGAGGAGGGCCCCGCGCATTAGCACGAACCCTCATGGCTAGCACGAGCCTCTCTCGGGCAAAGACCCCGTAATCACGATCCTCACCCTCGACCAGTGTAGCAGCATCGATCCTCATCATAGCACGAACAATGTCAACTGTACATAAGAAGTTGGTCTGACGCATTCCGACCGGAGGCGCCCTCGGAGCACAAAAGTGCTCGTATCCAAGGATTATTGAACCACACACTCATCGAGGAAACAGGCGGTCGACATCTACGTTCTTCCCACTAGGCTTTGTACCTCGACACCTCATCGTCTAGCAGAGTGCACGAGGGATGATCAAGGGATCCTCATAGGAGTTCGTCGCGTGAGCATACCGAGGAACTCATAGGCCCAGAGCTGTAGAAAATCAAGAAGAACACATATATGCTGAAGTATGAAGAAGTGCAGAGATAAAGCAAATGTGAAGCAAAAAGAAAAGGGATATACCTCTCAGATCCGTCAATACCCACCAGTGCTCCACTCGGAGGTGTAGGTGGTAGTGCTCATATGGTCGTAGAGGGTCGCCAAGGCTGCTCCCCCCAATTATACACACCAATGTCGTCTACTGCCACTATCGCTGGGAGGTCGTGAAGGTGCACCCTATTCTCTAAGTTCGGGAATAAGAATATCCTGAACATGTAGAAAATAAAAGCGCAGGCTACCCACTTGAAATGGCAAGCCTCCGAGAAGATGAACTCGTAGAAGGCTGTCTTGAGTTAGAGTAACTGATACTCTCCTTGTTGATCACTAAGGGCACCTAATCGAGTAAGAAGGTGAGAGCCTTCGGGCTCCTTTGGATGTCGGGGTCGAAGGGGATCGGGTCGCCGCTGTAGACACTCTAATTTGACCAAACCGAATCTTAAGCACCCGTCTCGAATGCTTCCCAATGACGAAAACATGGGAATTATGCTTAAAGATACTCTCAAGCAAGCAAAAGTCATGAATTCAGTTCAAAATCCAAGAAACCACTCGTGGCGCTGGGATTTTGGGTTTGGTTCAAAAATAGGAAATTCAAGAGTTATTTTGAAAATTTTGGAACACCTTAAAAATCAAAAAATTTTGAAAACTCTTTTTGTGAAAAAAAAAATAGAGTCGCCATTTAGTTTTTGAGAAAAATCAAGAAAAAAAAAGAGCCATTGATCTTTAAAACTTTTAACAAGAGAAAACAAGGGTTCGGGGGTTAAGGTACGAATCAGGAAAGGTACTAGGCGCCCCGTTCGCTCAACCGTGAGGTTGGCCTCTACTAATTATCATTGGTTCTTTGATTATATTTCTCAAATGCATGCAAATACAGAAAATGAGGATAAAGAGAGAACATCTAAAATCGAATAGTGAAAATACATAATCTAACATATAACATACCAAAACGTCAACCAAATGTAAAAGGGACCCTAAATCCTAAGCATGCAAAGTCTAATTAAAGGATACATGGGATAAACCACATGCGACGATTATAAGATGCTATCGATTAATCTAAATTAACAAGCTCTAATCATAACTCTAAGTAAGCATAACATGATTTTAAACTAAAATAAAGCGATTTTAAGAGTTTTGAACCTCAACTATGCTGATTGACACTAAAAATAGCATACTGGACATCATACAGAATGCTGTAACAACAAAATCAGGATACTAAAACATAATTAAGCTAATGAGAATAAAAAAAGCTTGCGGCTATAACATATAAATGTTGCGATCATAAGAAAAATGAGATGCAAGTGCACGGGCGCAACATTGATTGTTACGACCGTGAAGATGTTAGTGCCAAAATGTCACGACCACAATATTGATTGTTACGACCGTAGGGTTTATAGGCACCGTTTGATGCATTTTAAGAAATAGTGTGTTGGGGTGTGAATGTGTGATACAAATAGAATATAATTGAGATTGTTTTTGATCAAATTACCATGATAGTTAATCAAATTCCTCAAAATTAAGCATGCTCTCAATTTAACAACTCAAAATTGACGATCAAATGGATGGACGAGGTAATTAAACCTAATGAAAGCAAAACTAAAGAAGAAGCATGCAATTCGGAAATTGAAATTGAAATTCAAAAATCCGACCTCCCCACTGGGGTAGAAAATGTGAGGAAAGGAATGTCGAGGTCTTAACAAAATACCTCAAATGTGGCAATCCAAAGGAGTCCTCAAGTCGTGGAATGTAGAATCGTCAGTTAAATCCTCGAGAAGCAGTCCAATTCTAGTATTCGTGTAACAACCCAGTATGGACCCTAGTTGTAACAATTCGATTTATAACGACCTGTGTAGTGATCTATCCCAGACTCTAGTATTAGCGACGGTTTGCTGACGAGATCGTAGGTTGCTAGAAGGATGAAAACCCTAACCTAACCCGAAATCCTAATTCGATCCGAAAATTCTAAAAAGACCAAATACTTAGAGGCAAAGCCCAAATACTTAGAGACAAAACCCTAATACTTAGAGAAGACTTCTAACATCCTAAATTAAGTAAATAATATGAAATATAAGGGTGGAAATCAAAAATTCTCGTACTTAGGGTAAAATGACCATTTTGCCCATAGTACAACAAAAAGTCCTAAAAATTTAAATTTTGACACATGGACACCCTAAATCAGATATTTAGATACAATTAAGTAACAAAAGACAAAATAACATCAAAAAATAACAACAATACCCCTAATAGCCGGCCACATTGGAATATGTGCATAAAAAGTCACTTTTGCCTTTTTAAGCCCAAAAATAAATTTTTTTTATACAAATTAAGTATTATTATGACCCAAGACTTTTAAAACAAATAATATATTTAATAATATAATAATATCGATCAACAAAAGAAAACAAATTATTATTTAAAGTTCATATACAATAAATAAGTCAAAAAATTAATTCTTGTCAAACTAGTTTAATTTGGCTTAAAAGCGTACACCTATTTAATCAATTACTATAAAGATTATGATAATTTATGAAAATACTAAATTAATCATAAACAAACTAAAATAATAGCTTTTAGTAGGTTAAGACACCAAAAAGATACACACAATTAATATTTTAGGTGTTTTCTCAAACAAAATGATATTAAAATACAACTTAAACCATAAATTAATGCAGGGCAGATTTTGGTTTGCCCCAAATAGCGCTAGCAGATTTTCTCTCTACAAAAATCTGAAAAATCAATTCTAAAAAAGAACTCACCTCCCATACATCCAATAGAAATTAAGAAAATTCAATTTAAAGCTTACACATAATAATTATTTTTCCATTACACTTTTGATATAAAAATACACCAAAACCCCCCTATTCTCTATACATTATTCAGCCAAGAGAGTGAGGGAGAGGAACCAAAAAAATTCTAAGTGTTCTACGGGAAAAAAGAAGAAGAAAGAAGGAGAAAAAGGAAGAAGGATCCAAGGAGGCTAGGAGACACTCTTAAAGCCAAGTTCTATCATCCTTCCACCATTAGATCTTCAAAACAAGTAAGTAAACTCCTTAAAACCCTCTATCATTCTATTACAAAATACTTCTTAATCCATCTCTATAAACATCCCTAAGAATAAGAACCAAGATCTCACCCAAAAAGGCGTTGTGAGACTAGAATAGGGGTTGTTCATGAGTAATCTAGTGTTGGATGAGTTTGTATGTAATTATTTTTGAGTTTAATGGCTTGTATAGGTTCTAGAACTTTGATATGTATGAATACATTACATGCATGCAAAGAAAATACATTGAAACTAAACACATCATGAGCTAAGATACTGAAACCCTAAATGGCCTGATTTTCTGTGTATTCTAACTTTCTACCATGAACTTTGAACTATCATAGCTAATTGTAGAAAAATGGTCTAAGTGTGATTTTTATGTTTAGATCTAGATTTTTAAGTTATCTTTCATACAAAATTAGTTTGAAGTAATTTAATTAGGTAACACTCGAGATACACTATGTTTACTAAAGAGTGTTAGATTCTGACCACTCTGGATTGCAGACATAAAATTCCTAGGTTAAAGTGAGAACCGAGCATAGGTCAAAACATGAAACTTGTAGATAACATGTTTGAATTACTGTCCACCAAAAAAAGCCTAAAATATGAAGTCTTGATAGGTAAAAACCCTCCCCAAAGTCACTGTTGAGAATCTGTAACTGACAGAGCTCTCTGTCGCATGTTTTTGTAAGACCCAAAACCTATGTTATTAATGGCCAAATCCAAAAGTGGTCTTTAGGAAAACTGTAGCTAACATATTAAACTATTTACTGACCAATAACCAGCCCTAGATACCCTCATATGGTCCCCCAAAAGGTTTATGCATTCTATGTTGAAATTAGGTTCTGCTGAATATTTAATTGCTGACTGAACCCATTTTATAAAATGGACAAAATCATCAACTTGTTCTAAACAACTAACCTTAGCACAAAACATAAAATTTGTAGGGGACACCTTAAACTAGAACATAACCAAAAATCAGATCCATAACCCTTGATTTTATGCCCCAAAATCGAGGCTAACAGAGGCCCAAATTATGTAGTTTTCTTTGTAAAGGGCTGAATTGTTTTCTTTAAAATGAAATAAGTAACCCATTTACCCTAGGATCTGACATTAGTGTTGAATATAAAAGTTATTGGAAATATCTTTATCTAGATGATGGCAAAAAATCAGAACTTAACTCTATGTCTAGGTATCCCAAAACACTGTTATGCTTTTTAATTTGACACTTGAATATTTACCTTAATTTTGTTAAGTGTATAGTGGCATGTTATATTGTGGGACTTAAAATATAGACTTTAATTAAATTATGTTGGATGATTTGTGTATGAAAATGACTATTTGATGATTAGAATCCATACTGATAAGTTAAATCCATGTCTTATGAATTATAGCTTGTACTTCATATACTTGTACTCTATGCTTTAACGAGTTGTACCATGAGCTATACCTTGCTTAGATACCGTGCTATATATAGTTGTATGTGAGACGCATATTGCACATTATAGGCATTGTCACATTTTCATTTCGGCATATTGGAGTCCTTTTCGTATCTACGGTGGTGGGTTGGGTTATATTAAAATTGTTTTTTTCTCGGCTCCTAGTCTAGGGCGTCCCTAGTAGTCATTTTTGTAACTGTTTTGGGATATACTCCCTCTGAGCACCTCAGGTGTGTCCCCAGCGTTCAAAAAGAAAGATTTGTTATTTATGAATACTGTTGGGCACCACGGGTTCGTCACTAGTACTCTAGTTTTGGTAATTTAGACTTTGGATTGATACCAAGCAAGCAACTTGGTCTTAATGTGGGTAACCCAGCAACAAGTCCCATCACGGTAATGGCATTAAGTCCCTGAGGTGGCAATTACAACAAATTCCATCACGGTAATGACATGACAACAAGTCCCATCACGGCAATGACAATAAGTTCTTAAGGCGACAATGACAACAAGTCCCATCATGGCAATGACAATAAGTTCATGAGACGGCAATGATAATAAGTCTCTGCAAGTAATAGAAATAAGTCCTAAAGTGGAACTCCTATTTTTATTTTTGGATACAAGTCAGGTTGGGCACTTGCATGGCATTCATTTGCATCACGCACCTGTATACTTGTTCTTATGTATGCTTGCCTGGCCGTAATTGTCAAATTTGTCTATCTCCTTAACTTTAATTTGTATTGGGAATTATATGATATGCGTTGTAGAATATTTTATTATGAGTTTGGTTATAAGATTTAGGGAGTTTGCTTCTAGGTTTTGGCTCATAGCATTCGTGCCACAGGTGAGTATGATGAGTTCTTTGAGAAAATCGCCCTCGAAGAAGAAGATGGAATTAAAGAAAGAGTGAGTGGCAGAAGCCAGCGGACCCCGACAATGCAAGCTAAAGAATTGAGTTTTTACCTTTCGTTCTTTTTATTCAGTTTTCACGTGCTCATTGCAAGATTTTGTTAATCTATTGCGAAACTGTAAACGTTATTATTTTTGATCAGTTCAAAACTCTTAATGATGTAATATTTATGATATCTAAATATGAATGAATGGCAAGAATATTATCCTTATTTATACTTATGTATGTCTCGACGTGCCCGGAGGACGGGGCGTCACAATTTGAGTCAAAATCGAACAGTAATGTGAATTGGGAGTACGACAGAATATCAATGTACTTGAATTATACTTGATAAAGCAGCAGTCTCTCGTCGTCAGCAAAAAGTGTCCTCCAAAAATTGTACCAAATGTACGTTTACATAGAAAATGCCAATCATTGAGGTGCTTCTACGTTTAAAACTCAGACCGGGCTTGAAAAGGTTGCGGTCGCCACCTTCAAAGGTTGTGACCGTGAGGATCAAGGTTGCGACTATAACAAATGTTAGGGTTTCCAAGAGATTCACATTGAGGTCGCAACAATCAACATAACAGTCGCAAGGCTCAAAGCTTGTCGGTGTAATTACTTGGGCCAGTGAACAACCAGGATGCAAGGTTAGAAGGTTGCGGCCTCAAAATTCAAGAGCAATGATCTTGTGATTTTATTTCACAGAGCACTGGATTTGGATTTCTTCTTGGCAATCGTTCAAAAACATCAACCCACATGGTTTTCATCATTTGACATACCTGGATAAGCCTAAGATTCGACAGGGTCAAATTGGGGTGTTTACAATTGCCCCTCTTTGATGCAACTTACGTAGCAACGCGTGATGCGAGTTATGTTAAAGACTTAGAGACAACATCTATTTGGCCGAGCCACTAATCTTAGGCTACAAACACATAAGCATTCATATGATGGTGGTCGTGCCCGAATTTCCATTGAGCTGCTTACGTATCTCTTTGCTAGAGATCAGACCAAAATGTAGTTCTGGGATAAATGCAAGATGTAAAAGTAGAACATGAAACACTAATCATGATGTAAAATGCCCTAAAGGTTGAGTCAAAACCTAAAGGAGCACAAACAAACAACAATTCAAAGATCGAGTTAAGACTTAAGAATTCGATTGGGGATAAAACAATCAAAAGGATCGAGTCAGGATCCTAAAAATTATCTTAAACGGGAGAGCAACACGAATTAACAGGTCGAGTCAAGACCTAAAAATTCGAGATGAGAATCAGATAAAAATAATTATAAAGTTGAGTCAAGATTTTAAAATTAAATTTATCGGGAGAAACCACAAATTAATAAGTCGAGTCAAGACCTAAAAATTCGGGATGAGAATGGGATAAAAATAATTATAAAGTCGAGTCAAGACTTTAAAATTAAATTTATCGGGAGAAAATCAAAAATTAATAGGTTGAGTCAAAACCAAAAAATTTAGTACGAGAACGGGATAAAAATAAAAAAAAAGTCGAGTCAAGACTTTAAAATTAAATTTATCGGGAGAAAAAATCACAAATTAACAGGTTGAGTCAAGACCAAAAAATTTGGATGAGAACGGGATAAAAATAATTTAAAAAAAAAGTTGAGTTAAAATTTTAAAACATGCATCTAAACACATCCTTAAGAGTAATCATAACAAAAACAACGTAATTATGACAAAACAAGTGCACCCGCAACCTTTAAAGGTTGCGGTCGCAGGGTTCGAGGATCCAGACCGTGACATAACTATTGGGACAGGTGGCGACCGCAAGCATCTTTTTAAAAATGCTTTGCGGTCACGAGGAAATGGTTCACAACAAAGTTGAGGACATAGAGCTTTTCTCTCTAGAGAAAGCTCTCCCCATGGCATTTTCATGGTGGATCTGATTATGTAATGTGGATCTTGTGGGTTTGGAGCAAGAGTTGACGCGAAGATTAGATCTGGTCACGATTTCGTCTCAGATCCATGGGCAGTTAGCGAGCGCGAAGAACTTGGTTTTTGTCGTGATGTGTAAATCTGGATCTAGATTTGCCGAGATTGAACCACCTTGGTGGTTTCCCGCCAGTCTGTAGGAGGTATGGTGTATGGTTTTGTTAAGGTGATGATATCCTGGAGATCTAAGTTTTGAAGTCCTTACCTAAACTCGTCTTTGAGGTTGGTATGCCTAGTTTTATTTTCTTTTATGTTGTTGCTGGGGTTGGTATAACTTCTTCAATGGTCCCTTTCCGGGTTTATTTGTCGCAAAGCCTCCGTTTAGGTTTTCTGGTACATCTTTGGGTTTTAATAGTTTGGAGAAGAAGATAGAGCACCCTTCGCATGGCCGACAAATCATTGCTGGCTAACCACGTGGTGGGGATGCTTCTTTTGGGAAAGCTTGTTATTCTAGCTGGTTTTAAAAGAGGTGTCAGTGGATTCAACCATTATTGTTTATAGAACAATGCTGGTTCGTTAATGGCGACTAGGTTGTTTATAGAACAAGTTGGTGATAAACTCTAGATCTGTAACAAGATCTAGCTTGGATCCCTAGGGTCATCATCTTCGCGATGTTTTTGACCATTGAATGGTGAGCTCGATTTTGGAGTTTGGCTATCTTTTGTACTATGTTTTTTGGTGTTTATTGTGAAGCTGGTGATCTCTAGTACTGCATTTGCTTGGGTGGACCTGTGGTGGATTGCCACGACTCTATAACTCACCACGACAATGCTCATTTTACGGACCTCACCCGAGGGACACGGCACCCAAATTCGTTTTACAAGGGCTAACCCGAGGGCAACGATACCCAACTTGCGCAAGTTTTTGGTCTTTCACCGCGAAGCTAGTCAAGCCCAACTTATCACATTCACATCAACCATCCTCGGTTCAATATGTTTTTGGGGTAATTTCTCGGTTCAATATTTGATTAACCATATGAATATTCATTGACAACCGGAAGTCCATCTCCCCAATCCAATTTCACAAACACATAATCTTCCTTCTCATTCACAACTGTTACATCATTATGTTCTTGATTCCATATCATCAATTTCAAATCAAGATTTATACCATTTTCTTAATATCATAACTTTATCAAAAACTCACTTTCATGAACATGAGATTCAAACTCATTTGGTAAACACATTTAAATCGTGAATGAGTCAACTTCCATAACTATTCCAAATTTCCTGCTTAAATCACAGATTCAGTTTTAATATCGACATAATTCATCAATTTCACCTTAAAGAAACCATGTTCTTTAATTGTTATGTTGGCCCTTTTTTCCTAATTCAATATCACATATCCCAAACCATATTTCATGTTTTCATTATCATACATCCTTCTTCATGTCATAAGGTTCATACTAATGTCATAACATTTTTGCAATACTCTAATGAATTCACCTCATTCATATATTATTTCTTCACCCATCCATTTCATGAATTAGAGCTAAATTCCATAACTCAAGTTTCTAAAGGTTTAAGTTTTCCATGGTAAAATCCTCAATTTAACATAATGGGTTATAAGCACAATATTATTTGGTTTCTTATCAATTAATCCTTAAATTATTTGCCTTTGATATAAATTCGACAATAAACTTATAGTTCATTACATCACAAATTCCAAGCAAATATTCACAAATTCCCAACTTTATATCTCACCCAATTCTAAAGCCCTAAATTCTTTCTCAAGAAATCAAATTTGTAAGCCAAGGAATTTGCTAGTGTTGTCCACAATTTTCTCATGTTCTCATTTGGACTATCAATTTAACACAGAAGTCATTAATCAACAAGTCGAATTACATGATTTTGATAAACCCCCCTGCCCCCCTTTTTTGCCCAATTTAACCTCATTTTCCCATCTACTATGAGATCACCTTTTGGGCTCAATCTCATTATCGACAAAACATTTCATTCACTTTTCATATAATTTACGTCTACTAAGTTTCAAGTCTTACTTCTCAATCATGGGTTTAATTTGAGAACCTAACCTTAAGTCAAACACAATGTCAATTAATTAAATTCTCATTTATTCATTCACTAACAAGTTATCCCAACTCACCAACTTAATATTTTGTGGATACATATTCTACATAATCTAACATGGATCACATTTTTCATAAAACGCTCCAACTTCATCTCTTTTTTTTTTTGAATTAACATAAAACTAATCAAATGTTTAAACTTAAATTAGGATTTGAAAATCACCCAACTCTCACCATTAAAACCCCATTTTTGATTCCCAAATCATCACAACACATGACTTAGGTTAAAACTCTTCAAATCAACCATTTAAGTCTTTGAATTACCTTCATTCCATGGTTCACCCAACCACAAGTAAAATATACGATATATTTATAGATATATGCCACCCACGAATTTAAACTCAATTTGCATGAACCTCATGTATTCCAATCACACCAACTTCTCAAATCTCATAGCTTATATATTTAATAAAAAGATTTTTAATTTCTTGATCTTAGTTTCACTTTCACTTCTTTCAATTCAACAGCATGGGTTTCAATCACAAATCTATTATGGCTTAATTCATTCATCAACCTCATTTACCCAAACAAATTTGATCAATCAATCAACTTAATTACCTAAAAAAAATTTGATCAATTTCGTATTTAAAGTTTCTCATTAACTAATCCTTAAGTCATCCATTTGTGTTATGTACTCATCCACCAATTTCAACGAACCGAACCTACTGCATATAAATTTATCAAGAATTCCACCATCTTCCAAGTAGATTATAAATGAAGTTCCCAAATCTAGAACCATCATTGTATTAAGCTTTATCAACTTTCTAAGGGTTCTAATTTTAATTATGTTATTCATCCATCCTAAATTCACTATTCAAGAATTAAAATTTCAGTTCACCATTCCAAGATTTCAAGAAGCTAGAGTTCATAGAATTTAACTACAAGTTCAACACCATTTTAATCCCCAAATTTCACAAGGAGCTCAAATTTTCCTGAGATTAGCCAATCGAGTTCAATGTGAACTTAAATATCCATATTCAATGAAAAACATAGGATTTCTTAAAAAAATTCAACTCAAATCACATAAGATACCAAAGTTAGTCTAAATCCTACCCGGTTAAGCCTCCAGAGCTTTAAAATTTATCCAATTCTGTCACCTAGGGTTTCAGCCACCAGGGAGTTATGTTGCTTGAATCTTGGCCAGTTTAGGTTGTGGCTCCATGAAGCTTCGATATGTTGATTACACCTTGATTCTTCGGGGCTTCCCAATTTGATCTTAAACCTCTCAGATTTTAATGAGTGAATTAGGGTCTCGATTCTTTTATGGAAAAGAGAAA
The DNA here is from genome assembly GCA_032270985.1 of Heliamphora pulchella. Classification (NCBI taxonomy): domain Eukaryota; kingdom Viridiplantae; phylum Streptophyta; class Magnoliopsida; order Ericales; family Sarraceniaceae; genus Heliamphora; species Heliamphora pulchella. Next base: position 1,196 of record JAULJZ010029495.1, on the reverse strand, counting down.
GAGAGAAGAAAATGGATGAGGTAAGAGACAGGAAGACTTGAGATTGCTCCTCTTCAATTTCTCTTCTTGACCTTTCTCCTGGCTCTCAATTTATGAATCAACAACCGAAAACAAGAAATGAAGAAAACTGGAACGACGCTAATCAGAGAAGTTTATTGCGGCTCCCAATTTAGCGCCGACAGAGGGTTTGGGGTTTGTTTGATGCTTCCAATTGAATATTGGGACTCACCAATTTCTAGAATAAAGATTGCTTGATGCTCTTGGGTTTACAACCATGGAAAAGAAAAAGTAGAACGAAAATGGAAAAGATGAAGCGAACGCTGGCAATGGGAGTTCTCTTTGTTAGTTGTTTGTCTCATTCTCTCTGATCCTTTAATTTGCGAAATAAAGCTTGATCTCCAAGCTTAAGCTCCATAACTATGGTCGAAATGTGAGGTAACGAGAAAGAAGAAAAACAAATGGGAGAACAAAAAAGATGACAGAGGCGTCGGGGAAGGGGGACCTTCGGGTCTCTCTTATTTGTGTTGCTCTCTCTCTAGAAGTCTCTAGGAGACTCCCTAACTAATGTCCCCTTTTTATTTGCTTCTAATTAAATTTTAAAATAATAATTTGTTTTATCTTCAACCAAACCAAATTCTAATCTAAGTAATTATATTAGGATGTTCCCACCATTTATAGAATTAATTATTAATAACTTTCCCGGTGTCCTAGCACACCCCGACCGTACATAATATATTATATTATTGTCAAGTCATTTTTGAAAATTTTAATTATATTAGAGTAATTAATAATTGTTAATAAACTCGTACCGAGCCGCTACAACCTTCCCCCCTTGGGGAATTTTATCCCCGAGATTCAACTCTAGTTCTCGGAACCAAAAGTCTTTCTATTATTCTCCTACAATTTTCATTATAAGAATATTATCCTATTTTATCACATCTCACATTGTCAACCCTCATCATTGAGATTTGATCACTCGTCATACTTAGTTTCTAGGTTACTCGTTCATTCAAAACTATCAACTTATTCCCAAATTAATCAATCCATAATATTATATTATTATTAACGGACGCTTGGGGAGAGCTTCTCTCTCGAGCTCACCTATAAGACCATGTACCATTTCTTTTTGATTTATATGCATATTCTGTGTTTTTAGTCACGCTTTAGCGTTTTTGCTTTAATATGCATATATGTGT
>JAULJZ010029484.1:0-15189 GCA_032270985.1 Heliamphora pulchella | reverse complement strand
TACGAAGGAACAAGTGTTACGGGGGAGAACGATTGCTTATGTCAAAGTTCAGTGGCTTCATCACGGGGTTGAAGAAGTGACATGGTAGCTTGAGTTTGGGGTTTCTTGTGAGATACCCAGAGTTATTTACCTCGTGACCTTGTAGTGAATTTCGGGGGCAAAATTCCTTAAGGGGGGATAGTTGTGAGACCCTGTACCGTTTCTTTTTTTGATATATATATGCATGTTCAGTGTTTTTCTACACATTTTGACGTTTTTGCCTTAATATGCTTATACGTGTTTTGATGCATATTTTGGTTTAAATAAGCCTGCAGGGTTGTTCTCCGGGGTTGTAGGGAGTTGCTGTGCAATTTTTTTTTTAAAAAAAGATATTTTCGAGATATTTTGCCTATAAATATCCTCCTTTAGATATTTTGTTCAAAATATCTTTCTCCTCCTCTCTCTTGCTTTGAGACTCACTAAATGCTCTGCCTTCTCTCTAACTTCTTGGGGGCCCAAGGTTCAGTTTTTAACGATCCAACAGTGGATCCTTGCTATTGGCATCGTGATCTACGCATCTATCCGGACGGAATTTGATTTCGACGAAACTCGAATTTACACGTAGATCAAGGCATTAGGTTTTTTGACCCAATGAGGTAGGATTCAGATTCTACTGCTGTATAAAGGTGTTATACGTAATCTTATGCATTTCTACCGTTTAAAAACGCACGAAAGGGTGATTTATGTTTTAGATTTGGTTTTTGATTAAAACTATTTTTTGGCATTTTTGGTGGACGAAAGTGTGTTTTGAGGGTGTTTGATGGGTGTTTGTAGGCTTGATTTGAGGTTTGGGAGCAAAATTCGTAGCTCAACACAAATCTGGGGAAGTTCAGTCAACTGGACATTGGAGGTCAGTCGACTGGATCATCTTTTGGGAGTTCAGTCGACTGGACCTAAGAGGTCAGTCGACTAAAATTGTTTCTATTTTGGTTCTCTTTCTCCATAGAGTTTTTCAGTCGACTAGGGTCTTGGGCCAGTCGACTGGGGTCCTGTGTGGGCTGTTGGTGATATTTTGGTAGTTCGATGGTTGGGTGTTTGCTTTCCTCGAGTGATTAATGGATGGAAAAAGGAGTTTTTACGAAAACTTTGGGAATGACGTGTTTATTGGAGGTTTGGAGCTAACCCTTGGGGTTGAGGCTCACTTTCTAAAACGTTCTGATGAAGATATGTTTTTCTTTACATATTTTGGTTTGATCTCCATGTTTCATGGATTGGATCACTTGTTTGTACATGTGTTGTATAACTATTTTTTTTGCAAAACATATTTTGAAATGTTTTGTTTGATCTCCATGTTGATGGATGGATCTGTATATATACATGTATAATGTATATTTGTGAAATATTTTTGTAGTCGAGCTACGATTCGCTTTTTAGAAGATTATCTAGATGTATCGAAATGATGTGTATTTGGCACGAGTTGCCCTCGGTGTAAGTCCAGAAACGTGCGCACCATAGGTGCTCTGTACCTTCGGGTTAGTTCCCGTAAATTGAGTTGGTCGGGTGCTTTGTACCCTCGGGATGTCGAGCCCGTAAATTAAGTAGTACGTTATGGTGCTTCGTATAGAACTTGTCATTACCTAGCGAGTCTTGAATGGATGTGGTTTAGGGTAATGGGTAGGAGTCTATAGTTGTTCCCTCTGTCCCCTTGTGACAGAGTCGGCATATAGGATCATATTCTTCTTCTTTTGCCACGATGGTACATTTCGTGAGGGAACAATGATTTTGGTTATGTTTTTTCTTAACTATGGCGGTTTATTTGCATTATTTGCAGTTCATGGTTTTAATGATTGAAAACATGGGTTTTATGAAATAAAATTGTTTTGAGACTCGTGGTGGTCTGATGGAAAACCATTTTGGGTTTTGTGGTTAAGTTCGCTCCCACTATATGATTGTATATCCTGCTTTACAGCTTTATAGTCTGTTTCTATTGGGCTTCAGTTCATGGGAGGAATTTTCTTGTCAAAATCATTTTCAGGTGATGCTATGGATGGTGACCACGAGTAGCTCTGGTGATGCCCACTGTGGCGGAAGACTTTTATAGTTTTTTCTTTTTGGTATGCCTGTTCCTGAAGACAGGTTTTGTTGACCGTAAGGCGATATACTGTATGCATGTTGGATCTGTATGTCTTTGTTTATGAGAGATACTTTAGTTGGGTACTCCATTGGTTTCAACAAGCGAACTTGAATGTAGGAAAACCTATATTTTCATAAAACTGGTGTTTGGTGAATTTTCCCGTAACCCCGGGTTTTGGGGCATGACATCTTAACAAGGCTAGTCCTAAGGGTGACTTTTCTCTCCCTCACATAGATTTGTTGGTAGAAAATACCGCCAGGAATGTGCTCTTGTCTTTTATGGATGGATTTTCAAGAAACAACCATATTTTTGTGGCACTAGAAGACCGGGAAAAAACCACCTTAACGACACCTTGGGGGACCTATTGTTATAGGGTCATGCTGTTCGGATTAAAGAACATGGGAGTAACCTACTATAGAGCTGCAAGCACGTTGTTACATGACATGATACGCAAGGACGTGGAGGTATACATGGACGACATGATCGTGATGTCCAAGACTAGAGAAGGGCATGTCATCGCGCAAAGAAAATTCTTCGAATGGATAAGAAGGTACAAGATGGATTTGTACCCGCAAAAGTGTGCTTTGGAGTTACCATAGGGAAGATGCTAGGATTTATGATCACGTAGCGAGGCATAGAAGTTGACCCGTCGAAAATTAAGAAGGGTGCAAGAAGCTTTTTGGGGAAGATTCACTTCATTAGTCGATTTATTGCCATGCTAACCACTACTTGCAAACATTTATTTCGACTATAGAGAAAGGGGAACAAGTTTCAGTAGGATCAGCAGTGTCAAGATGTTTTTGATGCCATACGATAGTACCTGAAAAACCCTCCGATACTATCACTGCTAGAACCTGATAATCCTCTGATATTGTATCTATGGGTGACTGACTCAGCGATGGGGTGTATGCTTGCACAAGAAGATGAAGCCAAGGTAGAAAGAGTTGTCTACTATTTAAGTAAGAAGATGATAGAATGCGAGCATCGATATATGCCTTTGGAGAAAACTCATTGGGTGCTAGTTTGGGCATCCAGGAAGCTATGCCATTATATGTTGGCGTACCAAGTTGTTTTGATCTCAAGAATGGATCCGCTCAAATATCTTTTTGAGAAGCAACATTGACAGGAAATTTGGCTCATTAGTCGCTAATGTTAGCTTAATTCGACTTATAGTATGGTACGAGGAAGTCAGTAAAAGGGAGAGCTGTTGTAGAATTTTTGGCCAACCATCCCATTAAAGGAGAAGAAGAACCCGAATTTGAGTTCACTGATGAACAAGTATTGAAGAATGAGAAGGATCTTTGGACCCTGTATTTTGAGCCCTTTTCACTTTGGGTCTTAGGTTGTAAGCCCCTTTGAAGTTAATGAAATGAAATCGGACTTTGCTTACTTCGTTGTGTCTCAAATATTTTGTATTGAATCTGAAAATTTTAAAGAATTCGAGGGAGATATCCCCCAAGAATTAAAACTTTTAATTGAAAAGAAAGAAGAAATGCGAGCTAAACATGTAATAGAAGAAACTGTTTTAATAAATCATAATAATGAGAAAGATCCACAATTAATCCAGGTTGGTTCTACACTATCTTCGGAGGAACATGAACAATTAACCTTTTTATTAAAAGAATATAATGATGTTTTTTCATAGTCTTACGATGATATGCACGGCATAGATTCTGACATTGTATAACACTAGATCCCCCTTTACCCTAATACTAAACTCATCAAGCAAAAGCTTTGAAGGATTCAGCCAGATTTGGCTCTTAAGATTAAGGAGGAGGTCACCGGATAGACGCTAGATTTCTCATGGTCACGGAATACGAAGTGGGTTGCCACCATTGTCCCGGTGTTAAAGAAAGACGGAAGGATCCGAGTGTGTGTCAACTTCAGAGATCTTAACAAGGCTAATCCTAAGGACGACTTCCCTCTCCCACACATAGATATGTTGGTTGACAACACCGCCAGGAATGTGCTCTTGTCTTTTATGGATAGATTTTCAAGATACAACCAGATTTTAACGGCACTGAAAAATTGGGTAAAAACCACCTTCACGACACCTTGGGGAACCTATTGTTATAGGGTCATTCCGTTTGGATTAAAGAATGCGAAAGCAACCTACCAAAGAGATGCAACCACATTGTTACATGACATGATACACAAGGAGGTGGAGGTATACGTGGACGACATCATCGTGAAGTCCGAGACTAGATCACACAAGGAGTTGGAGGTATACATGGACGACATGATCCTGTACATTCTTCGAATAGATAAGAAGGTACAGGATGCGTTTAAACCTGCAGAAGTATGATTTTGGAGTTACCGCAGGGAAGATGCTAGGATTTATGATCACACAACGGGGCATAGAAGTTGACCTACCAAAGATCAAGGACATCTTCGAAATGGCTCCCTCGAAAACTGAGAAGGATGTAAGCAGCTTTTTGGGTAAGATTTAGCTCATCAGTCAATTCATTGCCAAGCTGACCACTACCTGCAAAGCTCTATTTCGACTATTGAAAAAGGGGATGAAGCTGACCACTAACTGCAAAACCCTTTGGTATTATCACCACCTGAGCTCGATAATCATTTGATAATGTATCTATCAATGACTAACTTAGCAATGGGGTGTATGCTTGCATAAGAAGATAAAGCCAAGGTAGAAAGAGTTATCTACTATTTAAAGAAGATAGTGGAATGCGAGCGTCGGTATACGCTGTTAGAGGAAACTCACTAGGCCCTAGTTTGGGCATCCAGGAAGCTACGCTATTATATGCTAGCATATTGAGTTGTTCTTATCTCAAGAATGGATCCACTCAAATACCTTTTTGAGAAGCCAACGACGGCTATGAAGAGGACCGGCATGGTAAATATCAATTTTAAGTCATGAAAGGACCGAAGGGTCCGTTTATAGCCATGAAGAGGACTGAAGAGTCAGTTTAAGGTAATGAGGAGAACCAACGAGATAAGTATTAGTTTTAAGTCAGGAAAGGACCGGTGAGGTAAATATTAGTTTTAGGTCATGAAAAGACCAAAGGGTCAGTTTATGATCATAAAGAGGGCCGAAGAGGTAGAGGCAGTTATAAGTCGTGTGAGGACCGATCTTTTTAGGGATGGCTAGAATTTCAAGAGGGGTTACAAAAGGGAGGTTCTGGGCTAAACCAACCAAAACAAGAGTTGCATATACGTGGGGGTAAATTTTTAAAAGAAGGGAGCATGAAAACATAGCAGCCGTTGCATTTTAAAACTAGCATCCTAAACTATTAACCCTCGGATATTGGTGGTTGGATGTTACGAATTGGCGGCCATATAAAACCTTTCAAAAATGTTGCGGCCGTGAAAAGAAAAAGTTGCGGCACGGTTTCGGATGTGGCGGCTGTGAGTTTTAAAACCATTGGATCTCGCGACCATGAGGTCAATAGTAGAATAAGGGTCTGAGGAGTTCAAAAAGGTTTCATTCACATAGCTCTTCTCTCTCACTCCCTTTGACTTTCTCCCTTCTCCCACTCTCTCTCTCTCTCACATTCTCTCCCTCTCCCATTCCTATCTCTCTCTCTTTCTCACTCATACTCTCGGCTACAAGGATGATCTTGCTCTCAGTTATATCCGTAGTTTTCTCTGCCATGGTGAGTGGTAGTTTTTGCTTTGTTGGTGTGGAGGGTGGTACCGGCCAAAGAGGCAGGAGCGGTGGTGGCGCGGTTGCCGGCGGAGGTGAGGGTGTGGTTAGAGGCTGTGGTTGCAATGGAGGAGGCGGCAGCGGCAACGGTGAGGGGGCTATGGGTGGTGGCACCGAAGGTGTTGTTGGTGTGGGAGACGAGAATGCTCTCCCTGATGGTGTTCCGAGCATGGCGAAGTATTTTAACCCGACCATGTACATCCCTCTTCATCACCAGTTGCGAAAGTCAGCTATGAAGAGGTTTATCATCTGGACATGATTCTCCTCCGCCGCTGTGAGGATCATTTCTCAGCTATGAACCTTGAGGTAAGCTGAAAACTCAAGTCTTTACTTGCTTTATTTGATCATTTATCGAACTTGGCTACTTTTGGTTATTAGAACTTTGTTGGTGTTGCGTTAGAATTGAATTGATCATAAGTTGATATTAGACACTTTGAATTTTATTAGAAATGAACTAAATATTGGATTTGAGACTTGGTTAGGTTAAACCTTGACTTGAATTGGAAATGGACATTGACTTGGATTGAAAACTTGGATGAATATAGGATGATATGAACCTTAACCTTGGATGGAGTGAAACTTTGAATCGTGGATTGAAACTTTTGGATTTGGACTTGAATTAACTTTGGACTTGGATGAATTCTTGAACTTGGGTTGAAACAAAACTTTGAGACAAAACATTGAACTTGGATTTGAATTGAACTTTGAGAAATGAACCTTTGGATTGAGGGTGAATTTGGATCTCTAGGTTTAGGTTTAGATCATATTTGAAACAAAAGTCACATTTTTTAAAATAGGGATTTGAATTGAATTGTGAGATGAAAATCATGTTAAAATTTGGATTGGATGCGAACTTGTTTGAACCTCATGTTTGAGTTTGAAAACCAATCTAAACAAAATTTGATTAAAAACGTTTTTTTTTTTTGGATATGGGTCGACTTTGGACAGAAACCTTGTCAAGTTGTGGGTTTGAGATGTGTTTGAGTTGAACTTAAAAATTGGATTAACCTGAGATCTGGATATCGGTTTGAGTTTTATCGACTTTGAATTTTGAATTAAAACGGATCATGTGGAATTTGGATTGAACTGATGAGTTAGGTTTGTGATATTTGAGTGGAGTTGAATTCTAGATAGGACTTTTGACTTGAGATTAGATTCCTAATGTTTAAAATCGAGGCTGATTTGAAATTGTGTAAAGTGAATCACCAGTTTTGAATTTTGTTTTTTGTTTAAAACAAATTTGGTTTTAACGAAGTTTTGAAATTTGAAATGGATTGAATTACGTCACCATCTTTCAAGAATTAAAACAAACCTTAGATTTGTTAGAAGTCGTATTTTTTTATGGATGAAACTTGAATTTTGAATTTTAAGAAAAGTTTGAGTTGCTTATAGTTGTTTTGGGATCCATTTGGTGGATTTATCGTTTTGACCATCATTCGTTAATGAAGAATCCTGTTTCAGTTATCTTGTTGCGCATTTTGATCTTGATTCTGTTATTGTTCATGTTTACTGATTCATTTATTTTGTTTTCATTTCAAGGGAGACTGTGTATTCGAGGTTTCAGCAGGACCTCAGATGTTTTGGAGTGGTACATGGTGCTCCCTCCTCGCAGCTAAGGGAATGTCGACTGGATTGGCTTTGGCAGCTTCATCACAACGCTGGAGGGGACCCGCAATGATCGGGTCACTCTTACTACCTTGACCGAGATATGGTGGGATACCACCAATACTTTCCACCTGCCAACCTTCGAGGTTACCCTTACTCCTCTCGACTTTTCTCTTATTACTAGGTTTCGAGAGGGTGGCGACGCGATCCCATTTTATCTTCATATCAGTCGAAGCCCCGCGGCCCTCACCCATTTCCTCGGTCAGGTGCGCCTGCCCATCGACAAGAGGAGCATCCGATATGCTTGGCTGAAGAAGACTTTTTGCCACTTCATTTTCTCTAAGGCCCGCCATTTTGAGTGGGTAGCGCGTGCATTCCTACTCTACATGTTCAGAATAGCCTTATTCCTGAACTTAGAGAACATGGTGCACCTACACTATCTCGCTGCCATAACGGTAGTGGACAGTATCGGCTCGTACGATTGGTGGAGAGCCACCTTGGCTACCCTCTATAGATTTATGAGCGCTGCCATCCGGACTTCTGATAGGAGCACTAGCAGGTATTGGTGCATTTAGGTGGTACATCTCTGCTCTCTTCTCCTGGTTTCCATTCTCATTTCCATATATGCATATCTGTTTCAACTGTACTAATGCTTTCCTTGATCTTCTGTAGCTCTAGGCTTATGAGTTCCTAGGTATGCGCCAACCGGTGAACTCCTACGATGATCCCCTTGTGATCCCTCAGGCACTCCGATGGGCCAGAAGGTATCGGGGCACAAAGCCTGGCAAGAAGGACCTAGACGATGACCACCTATTTGTGGACAACTTCACTCCCGATCGAGTACATTCTGTGTTCATGTTTATTCCCACCTTCTCATTTCCAGTAAATACTACTTGCTGACATGTTTTCCCACTTTTTAGGTTCGTTGGGATATTTGGGTAGGCATGGAGGAGCAAACCAGAGCCGATCTGATGTAGAGCTGAGAGGTAGACCGGACTCGCATTTTACTGGAGGGACAATTCTATAGAGAATGGTATCAGTGAGTGCATTGTTCGGTAGTCCTTGGGGTATGACCACTTTTGTATCTTGAGGACACCTCCAGTAGGCATGCGATAAAACTGACTCCGTCCGTACGGTCTAGATTATCCGTGCTATGATGAGTATTGATGCTACTTCACTGATTGAGGACCCAGATCGTGAGTACACAGTCTTTGCCCGAGAGAGGCTCATGCTCGCCATAGGGGCCCACGCTGTTGTGCGGGGTCCTCCTCATGTTGCTCCAGGTCCTGTTCATCTTGAGTGGTCCTGGATGGTGGACACCTTTGTGGACGAAAATCTTCATCAGATCTAGATCCCTAAGCCGGCGACCCAGGAGATTATTCTTTCCCCCAGCATAGAGCAGACATATCATCCTTCCCTTCCTTTCCTACTTTACATACTGCTCTTTTATGCTTTCTGTATTGCTGTACTAATTCTCATACATGGCTACACTGATGTGGTTCCTTTCCTTAAAAGATGCCTTGAGAGTGGTGTGATCAATGGCTTCATCTCATCTCTGGCCTTCATCTCATCTCTGGCCTAGGGGTACTGATCCGCCGCTAGGACAGTGCTTTTCGAGCTCAGGGTACATAGCCTCTTACTCCCTAGGGTGCCCCTATTGCAGTATGCTCCTCATTTGCATATATTTATATTTTTTGCATTTTCCTTTCTGTTCGTATATGCATACTTCTATCTGACCTGATCCTCTCTCTTCTTTCAGCATGGTTGGCGTAGCGGCCCAAGGACTCGTGAAGGTCATGTTCCATCAGCTACACCAGTTGTTCCTGTTGTACCTTTCGTTGGGACCTCTGCATCTGCTTCTGCTGGTGTTACTGCTTCTTCATCTCGAACCCAGATTTTTAGTACTACGCAGACTACTACTGGCTCAGAGGAGATGGTGGAGGAGACTGGGTCATCGTTTGGGGAGTCATCCCAAGAGGGCTACGTGGTCTAGAGGAATAGGACATAGCGAAAGTGATCGACCTGCTGCGGCCTTGCCATTGTTTTTTACTTCTCTTTTTTCTTCTTACTGTTCATGGAGGCCTGCATGCCTATTCTTACTTGGTCCTGCGTGCCCGTCGACATACATCCTGATACTCTGTTCTTTTATACCGCACCGACATGCTACTTTTGGCATATTTCTTTGACGACACACATTGTTTTGATACACACTGATTCACACTAATATACTCTTCATTCATACTGCTTCTAAGATAGTGTTTTGGTACATTGTATTGCAATTTATGGGGCCTTCGTGCCTTTGTTTTACTTTTGGCCTGCGTGGCTCGATACACATACCACATACACACATTACATTACTTTATTACTTACCATGGATAGGGCCTTCGTTCCCTTTGGCTTACATTTTGATTATCATGGATGCTCGTGACCCTTTCATTTATGTTATGAAAATTAAATTGATTAATTAGACCTTTGTTATGCATGATGTATGCTTTGTGAGTTGAGGATTTCCATATAAAATTGTTTTCACGTTGTGAGTTGCTAACAAGTTTGTAGCAACCGTTTGGGGCATGTTGACAAAATGGGGATAGGCTGTCAAAATTTCTGCATAACAAAAGTTGTGGCCGTGAGAAATGAATTTGTGACCGTGGGTTTCGAATGTGGCGGCCTAAACTTTTGTGGAGAAAAGTTAGCAGCCTGGATTTCGGGATGTCAGGGCTGTGAGTTTTAAGGAGACTAGTTGGCAGCCGTGGCTTGTGAAGATGATGGTTCCCTCAAAGCTGATTTAGTGGTTCTCTCCATTTTTGGTTCTATAAAAGGAGAAACTGTTCCAAACCATACTGTTTTGAATATTCTGCATTTTCCCTTACCTTCTCTAAGGCCCAGTCCTATAACAACTCTCTTTCAGCTTGGATGGGAGACTTCTCTCCGGTTGAGCATAGAAACTTTCTCAACTTTGGCCTAGATGCACTATTCTCCTTGCGAACCATGAATATCGATTGGTATTTTCTGTGAGTAGCAGTCCAGCTATGGGATCCTGACGTTTTGGGAACGAAGAGCTGTGTTTGACGGTGGAGGATTTTTCTACCACCTTTGAGATTTCAGCACGAGAGGAGGTCATAGTTCCCACTCCCTTCTTAAGTCCCAGGGATTGGTTGATGCAGCTCTGTGGCTATTCCAAACATGAGGCCTCACTCAATACCCATGACTGATTCCTCAATATGGCACGGATCATAGATCGCTTCGGGCCTCGGAGATGTCTTGATGATTTCTCTTTTCAGAACCAGCGTTACTATGCCCTTTGCATCTGTCTTTTGGCTCGTTTCTTGCTGAGGCCTTCTGACAGGCAAGCTCGTTTTTCTTTGGTGGACGTGGCTCACCAGATCCACGAGGGTTGGGACTCAGTTCCGCTGGTCCTTATTGAGATGCTTCTTGGCCTTGATGCAGTCCATACCGAGGGTGCCCCTTATTTTGCTGGTACTGCTCCATGCTGCAGGTGGTTCACTCAACTCTCCTTTTTCTTTTTTTTTTCTCTTGATTTTTCTGCTCAGCTCTCTATTTTTCTGCTTAGCTCTCCTTTTTCTATTTTATCTTCATTTTTCTACTCAGCTCTCCTTTTTACATTTTTCTATATATTTTTCTGCTCAGCTCTCTTTTTCCCAATTTCTCTCAGGTTTGGCTGATGGAGAAGGTGAACTTACTAGAGAAACTTGTATCTGGCACCTAAAGTATGAAATCCTTCATTCATCATCAAGTTTATCGCCTTTACTCGACTGAAGCCACTTAGAAGGACTATCTAAGTTCTCTGACCGGGGAGGACATCTCCTGGCTATGCCCCTGCCTGAAGATATCTTTCATGACTATTGCCACTGTGGGCCATTCGGGGTTTCTCTTGGTCGGCTTGAAGCTGGCCACTTTCTATGATCCATATCACATTCTCCATCAGTTTGGGTATACTCAGGTCAGACCTGATATTGCCATGAGTCATCTATATAGTTCTACGCATCGAGCCCCTTTCTTGGGTCAATACCAACGGGCTTGGTTTTCTCGATTGAGGATGCCAATCGGTGGAGAGTTTGATAGCAAACTTTTTAAGGTTTATAAAGCTTGGGTCAGGACAGAGATAGAGCGCAATACGAGACAAGAAGGAGATGCAAAGATGCGAAGGACTTGACTTTTCTTTGCTGTATTTCGATATTCTATTTATTTCTTTTTAGCTTTTTAGGATGAGGACTTGCAAGCCTCTTTTGTTTTGGAATTAAATCTGAGTTAGTAAATATTCTTAATGAAAGTTTCTCCATTTTTAGTTCTAGTGATCTTCAAAACTGGCTCTTTTAGATTTTCACCTTTGCAATATAATCAATCTATTAGAAAAACTTAAGGTAAGTTTTTAAGTTGGTCAACTACTTGGATAGGGTTACAAAAAGGGAGTTTCAAACAAAGGTTTGGGCTGAACTTCTGATAGAAGTTGCCTATGTATCCCGAAGAAAGGGAATCAAGCCATAACGTAGTTCGAGGCTCGGGTTACACTCGGGTATTGACACTTTCCTTTTGCGGGCTTTTTCTTAGGGGTAGAACCTTTTGAGCTGATCTGAGTTGATTGGTGTGGAAAAAACTTTCCCGTCTAAATCCATAAGGATAGCAGTGCCTCCTAACATCAAAGTCTTGATGAGATAAAGTCCAGCCCAATTGGGTTTAAACTTGCCGCTTGGATCAAAGATTGGAGCTCTGATCTCTTTAAGGACCAAGTCATGTTCCTTCAAATTCTAGGACTTAACCTTCTTGTTAAATGTCTAAGCTATCTTTCTTTGATGCCCTTGGATGTAAAACAATGCCCTTAGTCTTCTTTCATCAAATAGGAGCACATCTTCAAACCTGTCCCTCCGCCAATTTGACCTGCCAATTTGACTCGGGAATATTGCTTTCGGCCATTATCCTTAAAGATGGAATCTCCAACTCTATGCGTAAAACGGCTTTCATTCCATAGACCAATGCGTACGGTGTCGCTCCGATAGAAGTTCTGATCGATGTTTAATATCCCCAAAGTGAAAATGGTAACTTCTTCAGCTATTTTTTTCTTCCCCCTATCGTCCTTTGTAGAATCTTCTTCACACTCTTATTAGTGGCTTCCACAGCTCCATTGGTTTGTGGTCTATATGGAGAAGACTTATGACTGATAATTCGATACTTCTCGAAAAGATCTAAAACTTCTCTTTGGAAATGAGAACCATTCTCAGAAATAATCTCATACGAAATCTCGTATCGACAGATAAGATTCTCTTTGATGAACCTGGTTACTTGAGAGGCCTTTAGAACAGAGTAGAAGGTGGCCTCGACCCACTTTGTGAAATAGTCAATTGCTACGAGGATAAACTCATGTCCATTCGATCCTTTGGGTGTGATCTTTCTTATCACATTCATTCCCCAAACTAAGAACGACCAAGGTGATGTCATATTATAGAGCTGAGATGGCGGCACATGCATGAGATTCGCATAAACCTGACATTTTCGGCATCTCCGAACAAATTGATGATAGTTTGTCTCCATTGTCATCCAAAAGTATCCTTGGCACATGATCTTTTTAGCCAACATCATTACACTTATGTGAAGCATGTAAACTCCTCTGTGAACCTCTTTCATAAACTCGTGTCCCTCTTGTGTTAACATAAAGCTTATTAACCCCCAGATATCTTCTCTTATACAGTCTTCCTCCACAGATCACGAACTGTGCAGCAAGCCTCCTGATAGCTTTTTGATCCTTCTTGATAGCTCGACTAGGATACTCTCATTTCTCAATGAAATTCCTAATGTCATGGTCTTAGGGTAGTCCATTGTTGACTTCTTAGATAGCGGATTCCTGGCGATGCTGTCTACCAGTACATATATGTGAGGGAGAGGGAAGTCATTCTTAGGACTATCTTTGTTAAGATCTTTGAATTCGACACACAATCGAATCTTTTCGTCTTTCTTTGGCACAACGACGATGTTGGTAACCCACTTCGGGTACTCCGTGACCATGAGAAATTAGGTGCTTATTTGCTTGGTGACTTCCTCCTTAATCTTATCTGACGACCCGATCCATTTTATTTATTTCAAAAATATAATTTAGATATGAAAATTGAAATTAACATAAACTATATTTAATGATTGACACCATACATATTAGTGGTTGTTATGTGTTGAGGCTCCGGGATATAAATTTGCGAATGTATTTCACGATGTCAGAAAGTCGGAATTTTTATTTTTGTTTTATTAGAGGGGTTGGAGGAATTTAAATAAAGTGAGCCTTGAAAAAAAAAAATATATATATATATATATATTTATTTATATAATAAAATAAGGCCATTGTTTTCAAAATGTCTCCTACATTATTTGAATCAACGATATAGATCATCACCCCACCCAAAACTTAATGCAATCCTACGGTCCAAAATCATTCTTCTCTGTCTCCTTACCCATGCTTCCTCTCTCACTCCTGCTATCAAACACCTCCTACCCATGCTTTCTCTGTCTTCTTGCTCACTCCCTCTCCTTGCGATCAAAAGACCCTACGCCGCGCCCACGTTGTCACCGCGCCACCATCCATACCCGTGCTTCCTCTCTCACTCCTGCTATCAAACACCTCCTACATGTGCTCTCTCTGTCTTCTTGCTCACTCCCTCACCTTGTGATCAAAAAACCCTACGCTGCACCCACGTTGTCATTGCGCCACCGTCGTCGACGCGCCGGCGTGGTCACTGCGCACCCTGCCGGTTAAAAAAACTCTAGCCTAAGGATATTCTCCACTCTATCTCTTTACCCGTGCTCTCTCTCTCTCTCTCTCTCTCTCTCTCTCTCTCTCTCACACTCCTACGATTAAAAATCAGCGCCCCTGTGGTCACCGCGCCGCCGTGCTCTCTCTCTCTCTCTCTCTCTCCGCGCCGCCGTGGTCACTACAAAACTAAAATGCTGCCGTCCTCGCGGTGCCATCCCCGCACCGCTGTCCTGATGCCACTGTTCAGTCGCCGTCGTTCAGTCACCGTCGTTCCGTCGTCGTCGCTGTCGTGCTGCCTCCGAGCAACCACCAGGTCTGTTTACGTACTTCCTTTTTCTCCTTTCCCTTCTCTCCCATGATTCTTGCCGAAGCCCTCCATAGAGAACCAAATCAGACCATCAAGTATATATAGAACTACCGAATCCATTATTTTTATTTCATTTTGTGTCTCAAAAATATAAATTATCTTTTGTCAAGTGGGTCGGCACCAAAGAGCATGACCTGTGTGATTGTTGAATTTGAAGAATTCCTCTAGAGATCTATGAACTAAAGCAGGTACCCTCTCCCTTCCTCCCTCTCTGAAAGCTCTATTTGGTTGCTTCAAAAAGTCACAACTATACAAATGGGTTGCTATTGGTACTTTGGTCTAGCTGGAATGAGTTTTTATTGATTATTGATAATCTGATTCAGTACAAAGGACCAACCAGACGAAACCCTATTTTCCTTTCTTTGTTCAGTTTATCCACTTTTTGCCTCATTATATCTTTTTCTATTGATTCGTGAGGCCTCTAATGGATTTCTATAACTGTGGCCTTGAATGAATCAAAGCCACACATTCTTATGTGAAAACTTTCACCAATTTCAAATGGAATGCCAATGTCCTACATTTGTAACATGCAGTTTTGTGAGCAATAGGATGCTACAAGGCCTTAATGCAGTGTATCATTACTTGTCTTTATTGAGTATGTCATCGTTTTGCAATAAAAATTCTGGATAACATCACTTGGATTGGTTGCAGCAGGGTGGATGATTTTTGAAGGTGAGAAAACT
>JAULJZ010029473.1:0-15190 GCA_032270985.1 Heliamphora pulchella | reverse complement strand
CTTATTTTTGTATTTAGTAATTTTTTATTTTTTAATTAAAAATTTTTAAATAAAATTTTGTAATTAAAAAAAATAAAGAAAACAGAGGATGTAAGTGTGAAAATATTGTTTTTCCGTCCAAAAGTTAACATTTTGGACCTACGTGTTACAAAAATAAAAAAGTAAAGAGGTGCAGTGATATTTCAGAGAATAAAAATGGTGACGGTGATATAACCCTTAAATACAGAGCTGTAAATATAATTCACCCTTTAATTATTATTTTTAGAGATTTTTTATTTTAGCTTAAGTTTTTTTACTTTTTGGATTTCTTTTGACGGACAAATAATAAAAACAAGTTTAAAAAATTTAAGATAAGCTATTTGGAAGAAGGCAAATACCACCGCTTTCATAGAGTGCAAATTTGTTTACCTATTTTAAAAGTGAGTAAACTTACCTCTTATTAGTTTATTAATTTTTAATAAATTAATTTTTAATTTTCGTACTAATTTTTAATTTTCTCTTATGTTTTAGGTAACTTTCCAAAACTTTAACCTTTACTTTTACGCACAATAAAAACTATTCTCACTTGTGAGAGAAGAAAATGATGCGAAAAGAAGATAGTACGAGAAAGAGAACTACCGATTTTGCAAAAGAAAAAGTTAGATTTATCAGGTTTGATTTAATTTTAATGTGTATATTCTAAAATTTTAAAAAAAGAATTCCTCACAATGATAATGTTATAATATAGGGATAATTACACTTACTTCTCCTGAAATTTAAATTTATTGCAGGGATATCTCCTGTAGTCTCTGAAATTGTACTAATCTCTCATGAAATTTAATTTTAACATCAATTGCACCCCAACTGTTAAAATTTTCGTTGAAATTTAACGAAAACTGCCCCTCCCATCCCAAAACCACTCTTTAAACCACATTTTTTTCCCAAAATCACCTTTCCCACCCTAAATTTCAATGGAATGGTGGCTTTGAGAATTGTAGTTTTGGGGTGAGAATGGTGATTTTAGAGGGGAAAGGTGGTTTGAAGAGTGGTTTTGGGGTGGAATGGGCGATTTTCGTTAAATTTCAACGAAAAATTTAACAGTTGTGGTGCAATTGATGTTAAAATTAAATCTTATGGGAGGTTAGTGTAATTTCAGAGACTACAGGGAAGGTCCCTGTAATAAGCTTAAACCTCAGCGGAGGTAAGTGTAATTGTCCCTATAATATATATTTAATCCCATACCCATATGTCCTTCAATCCAAACATGATTTTAAGGCATAGGCTTCATTAGATTACGGAATTAAAATTTAATTTAAATTTTGTCTTACAATCCAAATAAATATCTTTGTTTGGAAATTTAAGTCTTTTGGTTTTTTTATTTTTTTTTCAAAAATATTTTTATTTATTTTTAAAGTATCATAATTTTTATTATACACAGCTATTTTTTATAAACATTACAATCTTAGAGCTCTCATATAAAATTCATATTAAATATAAAATTATGTAAAAAAAAGTTACAACTACTTTTTTTTGACTTGCCATTTTTATTTAGAATCACTTTAAGCTAATAATAAATTGTAATCTTTAAGCCACTAATAAAATTTACTAAACTTACTTTTTTTATTTCCTTTACCTTAAAAATGAATTTAAGAAAAAAAAATCTGGTTTGAATTAAATTACCAAACAGTACATAATGGCCCCATTTGGGATAAGTGCTTATTTGCATATTTTATTTAGTTTATTTTTGTAAAATCTTTTCATTCTTTAGTTAAACTGTTTTATTTTTCAATTCCTCACCTTAAGATGAGCCAAGAAAATAAATATTTTGATTAAAATGTTAAAAAAAAGTCAAAAAAGATTAAAATGAGCCAAAATAAATCAATAAATTAAATTATATATTGGTTATTTTTGTCTATATAATTTTATTTTTATCTTTAATCAAAAAATTAAGTTAATTTATTAAGTTTACCCACTTTTAAAGTGGGTGAAAAATTTGCACTCTTAGAATAAAAGTAAAGTAATGATAGGACCCATTTCGATTAACAATTAATAAACTAATGAGAGTTAAATTTACCTACTTTTAAAGTGCGCTTAAGCATATGCAAGTTAGGCTCCAGCCGGTTTGGGATTATTTTCTTTTTGTTTTTTTGTTTCTTGTTTTTTAGAACAAAAATAATAAAAAGTTCAAAAAAATACTCATTATTTTCATATTATTTCCATTTTAATAAAATTAATTTTCAAGAATTAAACAAACAGTAGGTTTGCTTTTAAGTAGATAAGTAGAATTGGAAGATATTAGTAGCAAAGTTCTCCCTCGACTCTGTCCCAAAATTAAATCATGAAAATCTCTTCCAGGACCGCAGGAACTAACAACTCTATTAGAATGTAGAATTATCAACTTTTACATGAATTTTTAGTAATTTCTAAAGTGGTTTAATTTTTTTAAAAAAAATTCAAATTAATTCGCACAAGAAGTTTTATGTATATTGTATAGGCAAAAAACTACACAACTAAAAGTCTCGATTGCCCTTAGCTTAAAAGATCATAAACCAAACTCCACGCCGTCCTTCCCAAACTACGTTTGGCCTGGCTAAGATCCTAAGCCCCCTCCTTGGATTGTATCTTTGTAAAACAAAGCACCGTTGTAAACAGCCTAATTTGATCTCGCTGATTCTTAAGGTTATCCGGTGTGTCCGATGATGAAAACCGAATGAGAGGATGTCTCTAAACGATCGCCATGAAGTAATTCGAATCCAGTACTCCGTGAGATCAAACCACAAGATCGCATTTCTTAAATCTTGAGGTCACAACCTTCAAACCTCGCGACCTGGTTGTCCACTGGCCTAAGGAATTCACCCGCAACTTTTGAACCTTGCGACTGTTATGTTGATTATTGCAACTGCTATATGAAACTCTTGGAAACCCTAACCAACCTCATGGTCACAACCTTTGAAGGTGGCGATCACAACCTTGTTAAGCCCAGTCCGAGCTTTGAACGTGGCAGCATCTTATTGGTTGGCATTTTCTATATAAATATACTTTTGGTATTAATTTGAGGGGATGAATTTTGACGTTGATATGCTGCTGCTTTATCAAGTACAGTTCAAGTACAGCGACACTCTGCCGTACACCCAACTCACACCCCGATCCATACTACTGCTTGTTCTTGACTCGAATACTAGAATTGGAATGCATCTCGAGGATTGGATTGACGACTCTATATTCCACAACTTGAAGACTCATTTGGACTGTCGCGTTTGAGGTATTTTGTTAGAACCCTGACTTTTCTCCCTCCACATTTCTCGTCCCCGTGGAGCAGTCGGGTTAATTTTAGTATTTTACTTTCAAACTCGCCATCTTTATTCTTATAACATGTGATGATAGGGCCAGATGCCTTGATTCCCCAATTTGCACGATAGATTGCAATATTTGATTACTAATGTAGAATAATTGAGTTAAGAGCATGCTTAATTTTGAGGAATTTGGTTAACTATCATGGTAATTTGATCAAAAATAGTCTCAATTGTGATTCTGTTATACTGAACACTAGCACCCCAATACATTGTGCTTTAAAATTTAGTAAAACAGTGCCTATAAACCCTACGGTTGCAACAATCAATGTTGCGGCCGTGACATTCTGATACTAGCATCCTCACGATCGCAACAATCCATGTTGCGCCTGTGCATTGTTACTCCTTTTTTCCTTACGACCGCAACATTTATATGTTACAGTCGCAAGTTTTGTTTATTCCCGGTATCTTAATTCTGTTCCAGCATTCTGATTTTGTTGTTACGGTATTAAGTATGATGTCCAGTATGCTATTATCAGTGTCTATCAGCATGGTTGAGATTCAGAACTCTTATAATTGCTTTATTCTAGTTTAGAATCATGTTATGCTTACTTAGTGTTATGATTACAGATTGTTAGTTTAAATAAATCGATAGCACCTTTTAATCGTCGCATGCGGTTTATGCCATGTATCCTTTAGTTAGACTTTGAATGTTTAGGATGTTTAGGATTTAGGACCCTTTTTACATTTGGTTGACATTTTGATGTGTTTATATGATAGATTATGTATTTTCACTATTTGATTTTGGTGATTCTCTTTTTACCCCCATTTTCTGTATTTTTATGTATTGGAAAAATCTAATTAAAGAACCAATGATGATTAGTAGAGGCCAACCTCACGGTTAAGCGAACGGGGTGCCTCACACCTTTTCCGATTCGTACCTGAGCCCATGAACTCTTGTTTTATCTGGTTAAACGTTTTAAAAATCATTGGCCCACTTTTGTTTTTCTTAGTTTTTCTTAAAAAAATCAAGTGGCAACTCCATTTTTCACAAAAGGGGTTTTCAAAATCTTTTGATTTTCAAGGTGTTAAAAAGTTTTCAAAATAACTATTGAATTCCCTATTTTTAAATTAAATCTAAAATTTCGGCGCCACAGTATTTTCTGGTAACTCTGTTGGGAATCGAATCTAGAATCTCTGATTTACAAAATCAAATAAGAGGGATAGACTTGTAAACATCATTGGTTCTTAATTTGCCTTTTTCATTTGCATTCTCACATACATTTTGCATTGTTCTTCGTCCCCTGCTTGGCCAACCCGATAACCCGATCAGTTTACTGTCTCGGGGCTATGTCGGGAAGGTGGGCAAGCCTTCTGGCCGCATGCTCCTTCAAGTGTGGCAAAAGAGTTATTGCGTACCATTTAACCATGTCTTACACCACACAGGCATGGGAGGTATATTCTTAACTCTATTCAGAAGGTATCCAAAGTGTTGACCAAACTGGCCTTTTCTGCATATAGTAACTTAAAATCCCCCATTAGGTACGTAACCGGTAGGATTAAATGTTTTTGTTTAATTGTATGTGTTGTTTGTGTCTGTTTAGGACCTTTGTTTATTTATTTGGCTTTAGGATAGTCTCTTTCCTAGGGTTTGGCTCGGGTTTGTTTTCGGCCTTTATTTGTTTTAGAATGGTTTCCCTCTCAGGTTCTTGCCTAAGTATTTTTGGTCCTAACCCTGGTCTATTTTAGGATCTCGATTTTCTTTTCGGGGCTTAGTTGAGGCCCTTGTTCTTAGCTTAGGATAGCTTTCTCTTTCTCGGGGGCTCTACCTAGGATGTCGGCTTAGTACCTTCGGGTTTGTTTAGGCTTGCTTCCTTTCTCAGACTCCTATTCAGGTTCTGGCTTAGGGTTTCATTTGATTTAGATCTGTTTTCCTCTCGGATTGCTATTCGATTTCTCCCGTAAAACCTTTAGTTAAACCTCTATCCCAGGTGTTCCTTTATTTCTTGTTAGTTTGGTTTTTGAATTTCTCTTTCGGGGTTTTCGGGTGCTATGCTTTTTGATTTTTTGTCAGTCTGGGACTGGCCGGGGTATTCTTCTGTTTTGTTGCTCGCAATCAGTTGTTCTGCCATCCATTATCGAGGATTTGATCGGGAATTTTTTTATGCTTGCGTTGCTCCTCTTGGATTCTCAGGATTTTATTCTGATTTTAGATCATTGAATCAGAAACACCGCATCCAGTGCGTGTGTGGGCTAGATTAGTAACAAGAAGACTTTACAGGGTATCCGAGCAGACAGTGGAACCATTTGAGATGGTAGAGAATGAAGTGAACTTTACATCCCTGATGAGGGAAATTTTTGAGATACAGAGAGCGGTCGAGCAACAAACCTAAGCCCAGATTCAGTGTCAGACACAAATTAGGGCGATTCAGGCTCGCTTGCTTAGTGTAAATAAGCAGCAAGAAGACCTGAATGAAAATGGAGAGGATTTTTGGGGTGATAATTAGGGTTAGGATGGACTACAAATTATTGTACCACTTCGGGTTCCTCGTTAGGTCATGGTAGAAGAGGAAAATACAGCCTAGTCCAGAGAATTCGCGCTGGAAAAAAAGATTGATAAGGTGGAAAAGGTGCTGATGAAGGCAAAGGGAGTAGAGAAATATATGCTGGACGTGGGAGGTTTGTGGTTATTCCCAAATGTCAAGCTGCCAAAAAAGTTTAAGATGCTAAAAATGGAGAAGTTCGATGGAACCGGAGATCCTCGGATTCATTTGAGAATGTACGTCGGTACCCTCTTTCCCATGGGAATCGATGATCAATTAAAGGCTCAGCTATTCCACCGATCTCTTTTAGGGGTAGCCCAAAAGTGGTTCCTTTCTCTCGATGTTGCTAAAACCAGAACATGGGAAGATATTGCCACAGCATTTGTCAGTCAGTATAGCTACAACGTCTAGGTGGACGTAACCACCCAAGAACTTGAAACCACCTAACAGGAGGGCTGGGAATCGTTTGTGGATTTCCTAACCCGATAGAGAGAAAAAGCGACTAAAATAATGAATTAGCCGATGGAAAAGGAGCATGTATGAATTGTGGTAAAGAATTTGCAATCCCCTCTGAAGCAATATTTGATCACACAGTTGCTCTCCACTTTTGAACAGCTATTTGACGCTGGGGTTCAGATTGAAGACGCAATTGAGTCAGGAGACATAGAGAATGTCGAACCGAGTCAGAAACAAGAAGACCTTACCCTACCGACAATTTAAATCAATATCAGCCTACCCTCTCTGTAAATCTTATTTCCCGATCAAATAAAGTGAACCTTCTAAACCCTCAATTCGAACAGGCAAACTCTTCATCTTTCGCACCACCCAGAAATAACCAACCAACACAGCAAAAGATGCCGAGGAGAGTCTTCACTCCCATCAATATACCTCTGTCTACAACCCTGAATCAACTTGTCGAGAAGGGGCTGATAAAACTTCTTGATCCAATGTCACTACTGATCCCCCTGCCACCAAGATACAACCTTTCTTAGTACTGTGCATTCCATTAGAGCCACAGGCATTTGACCAATAACTTCCTAAGACTCCGCCATGAAATCTAGGATCTCATTGACAACAAGGTCATTCCACCTCCCTCTGCTATTCAGAAACCAAATGTCACAACCAATCCACTACCAAATCATGTTAAGTAGGTCGGTGTTAACTGTATTCATCTGAGACATCTAGAAGACCCCAATTGTTATATCTGTTTGACATATTTTTCGTGCCCGTATGTTCCACTACTGAGGATCAGGTGTCCTGTTCATTGATTATGACTGAAAATGGGTGGGATGTGGAAGAATGGAATGACGCAGCTTGGGATGAATATGAAATAGTAGTTCAGGCAGACAACCAGGAGGAACGCAATGATGACGATGACTGGTCATTGGATTACCCGATACAGCCATACGAATTTGGTCACGTTTTAGATGGTGTTGCTCTTCTTCAGCTTTTTGAAGAGGAAGTCTATGTTGACAAAATGCAGTCCTACTGGTTAGTTCGAACAGTGTTGAAGTAAGACGGGGATGAGTGGACTGAGTTCTGGGTTGCCCAGGAACAACAAGTGGGATACATAGGAGAAGACATTTGGGGGTTAGATGACATCAACAATACGTGGGCAATTAAAGACGAGGAAGAAAGGAAAGGAATGCCAAAGTGCACCAATCTAGATGATTTGTGAGAATTTGAGAGTTCTCTGTGCATCGCCAAGGTCAAATAAACTAAAAACACCATGCCAGGTTTATGAGATCCTGAGGAAGGTGTTAAGCACCTAACCAAGAGTGGACGCCACTTTAAGCCGGCTGAGCTAGAGAGAGGAAAGAAAGTGAAAAAGGGAAGGAGAAAGAACAGGACGAGGAAGACGATGTTGTGCTAAGGAAGATGAAAAAGACCTAAGCTAACATCAGCATCTGGGGTCTGTTGATGACTTCGTACAAACACCGACAGGCTGTGCTGAAGGTTCTAAAGAAAGCAAACGTCTCGATAGACGTGATCCCAGAACAGCTGATTGGGCTCATTCTGCCAGCTGTAGAGCCCGAGGTAATTTCCTTTTCTAGTAAAGATTTGTCGTTGGAAGAAAGAAATCATAATAAACCCCTGCATATCACCATTAAGTGCTTGGAAAAATAAGTCCTGATTACCCTTATTGATAATGAGTTGGCACTGAACTTCTGCCCACTTCAAATAGGAGTCTATTTAGGAATGAAGGGATCAGGGCTTATGATAATACGAGGCGAGATGTACTCGAGTTGGCATCATTTGATGCATCGGTTGGGTCGTTAGAGACTCCTATAGAATTTCATGTGTTGGATGTTCCAGCATCTTTCAATCTGCTGCTAGGAAGACCGTGGCTCCATGATCTGGATGTTCAAGCAGTACCTTTTACCCTCCACCAGAAATTGAAACTGATTAAAAACATGGCAGTGTTAACTATTCACGGGGAGGACAGCATCCAACCCTCGAGGGAGGACAGCTTCACTCTTTTGAAAGTTCAACATGGAGAGGGGGATGTTTCCTTGAGCGGTTTCCAATTTGATGAGGATCAGACGGTGTAAATGCACTTGAAAGTAGAGGAAAGCTATATCAACCCCTATGCTATCACAATGATGAGGTGTATGTCTTATTTCCTGGGGATGGGGTTAGAACGTCAATAGCAAGACATCTCAGAGCTCATTCAGGTGATATTGAGCTCACAGCATTTTGGCCTGTGTTATAAGCTAAAAAAAGAGGATTTAAAAGAACTAAGCAAGGGGCAGAGAGGAAAAAGGGTTAGATACTCCAAAATGTTAAATGGTTACTTCGTTAGGGAAGGTGAAGACTTTCTTTACTGTGGTTTTTCAAAATCAAGGTTTGATGAGGAGACTAACCAGAGGCTGCCAAGGCCGGAGATCTTCTGCAGCCATAAACTATCTGATTCAGAGAAGGAGGAAGCCTCCGAAAAGGAAAAGGGAAGGAAGATTCAGGGAAAAGAAGATTGGGCAGACGAGCTGGATGGCATCAGCATGGAAGATTTGTTCAATGACCAGATGCACATAACTAACTAGGACTGCTTGATGATAGGCTGCGACGCACCAATTGGTTATACTAAGCTCATCATGGACATGGCGTCAAAAGATGTTAAAAACTAGTTTTTAAAGTATTGTAATTTGCATGA
Source organism: Heliamphora pulchella (assembly GCA_032270985.1). Lineage (NCBI taxonomy): Eukaryota > Viridiplantae > Streptophyta > Magnoliopsida > Ericales > Sarraceniaceae > Heliamphora > Heliamphora pulchella. The sequence goes on along the minus strand of JAULJZ010029473.1, from coordinate 6,227 downwards.
TGCATGTTTTGAGTTTGAGTCTAGGTTGTGTGAGTTTTTGCTTAGTTCTAACAAGCTGATGTCAAGTCTGAGGGCACGTCTGTCCGTGTATCTTCTCTTGTTGTTGCTTTTAGATTTGTAATTTTATCTCTTTTTAACATCAATGAAATGAATGAGATTTTCAGTTACTCTGCTTTGTTTGATTTATTTCATACGCTTTTTGATGATTTTAAATTTGACGGGAACATCCCTGAATAAATAAATGCTTTAATAAAAAAAGAAGAAGAAATGGTGCTCAACCTATAACTGAAGAAACTTTGTCAATTAATCTGGGTAATGAAAATAATTTACAAATTATTCAAATTGGTTTTTCATTATCTCTAGTTGAACATGAGCAATTAATAACTTTATTAAAAGAATTCAAAGATGACTTTGTATGGTTTTACGAGGATATGCCCGGTATTGATTCCAAAATCGTCCAACACCATATTCCTTTGTACCTTGTTGCTAAACCAATTAAGCAGAAATTGAGGAGAATACGACCAGAATGGGCACTAAAGATCAAGGAAGAAGTCACCAAGCAGATCAACGTTGGTTTCCTTATGGTAACCGAATATCCGAAGTAGGTGGCGAATATTGTCCCGATTTTAAAGAAGGACGGACGCATCCGAGTCTGTGTAGATTTTTAGGATCTCAACAAAGCTAGCTCGAAGGATAATATCCCACTGTCGCATATTGATGTCTTGGTGGACAGTACAGTGGGGCACGCCCTCTTGTCATTTATGGATGGCTTTTCTGGGTACAATTAGATCTTAATGGACCCCGTAGATAGAGAAAATACGACATTCACTACACCTTGAAACACCTACTATTATCGTGTGATGCCACTTGATTTGAAGAATGCAGGAGCAACCTATCAAAAGGCTGTCACTACTTTATTGAACGATATGATATACAAGTCAAGGTGTATGTAGATGATATGATAGTAAAGTCTAAGGATCAGGATAGCCATATTGTAGCACTGTAGAAGTTCTTTAAAAAGGTCAGAAAGTACAAGATGTAGCTCAACCCATAAAAGTGCACCTTCGAGTTCACAGTAGGAAAAATGCTCAGATTTATGATTACTCAAAGGAGCATCGAGGTCGATTCGTCAAAAATCAAAACAATCATGGAAATGCCTCTTCTAAAGACCGAGCGAGAAGTCAGGGGCTTTCTGGGTAAGATATAGTTTATCATCCGGTTCATAGCTAAGCTGACAACTACTTGTGAGCCATTGTTCCACCTACTGAAGAAAGGGGTCAAGTATGAATGGGATCAGAAATGCCAAGATGCCTTTGAAGTTGTGCGTCAGTACTTGCAAAATCCACATGTTCTGGCTCCTCCCGAGCCCGATAGGCTACTGATTCTCTACTTGTCAATGACTAATTCGGCTATGGGATGCATGCTGGCACAAGAAGGAGAAACTAGAATTGAGAAGGCAGTCTACTACTTGAGCAAGAAGATGATTGGGTTTGAGATACGATATGCATCACTTGAGAGGACATATTGGGATTTGGTTTGGACCTCCCGAAAACTAAGGCATTACATACTGTCTTTCACAATTAATGTAATTTTTCGAATGGATCCATTAAGGTACTTGTTCGACAAGCTGGCACTAATAGGAGGCTGGCCCAGTGGTTGTTATTGCTATCAGAGTTTAATCTCAAGTACGTCACTAGAAAGTCAATAAAGGGCAAAGCGGTAGTAGAGTTTCTAGCAAACCAACCAATCAAAGAAGACAAAGACATCGAGTTTTAGTTTTTGGATGAACAGCTCATGGGAGTCAAGGACGACAAATGGACTTTATATTTTGATGGTGCATCCAATTAATATGGCTATGGAATAGGAGTTCTTGTCACTCATAACAAGTCGCATGTTCCCCTGTCTTTGAAACTCAACTTTGAAGTTATCAACAGCCAAGCTGAGTATGAGGCATGCTTAGCCGGATTAGAAGCAACCCTAGAACTGGGATAAAGAAACTGGAAGTCATCGAGGATTCAGCATTGGAGGTTTCACAAATAAGAGGAGAATGGAAGGTCAAAGACGTAACTCTAATTCTCTATCAGTAAGAGCTTGAAAAGTTGATACCATGTTTTGAATCAGTTGTTTTTACCCATGTTCCAAGACTACATAACAAGTTCGTCGATGCCCTAGCTACTCCGGCGTCAATGAGTGATATACTATCTGGAGTTAGGATGAGACCACTGATAATTGAGCATAAAAGAGAATGGAAAATTTCAGAATTTCGATATTCAAAATTTCGTAGAGAAGGGATAATACCCCAAGTTTGCTAGCAAAAAGGACAAAAGAGCAATAAGGAGATTATCTGCACTGTTTGTCATCTACGGGGGAAAGTTATACAAACGGGGGCACTTTGGAGTCAACAAGCAATGTGTCAGCAGTGAAGAAGGTCAAAATTGATGAAAGGGATATATGCTGGAGTCTGTCGGCTTCACATGAGTGGGAACATGTTAGCTAAGAAGATCTTACGATAAGGGTATTTTTAGATGACAATAGAAACAGATTGTATACATTTTGTGTGAATGTGCCATAAGTGTTAGATCCATGCGAACCTTATGCACGTTCACCCTCCCAACTATATAGCCTGACGTCGTCATGACCGTTTTCAGTATGGGGCATTGATGTGATTGGTAGAATAACACCAAAGGCTTTAAATGGTCATAAATTCATTTTGGTAACCATTGACTATTTTACCAAGTGGGTGGAATTTGCCTCCTACTCGATGCTGAAAGCTTCTCATGTTACCAAATTTATCAAGGAGAATATCATTTATTGATACGGGGTTCCCCACGAGGTTATCTCAGATAACGGTTCACACTTTCAATGTAAGGTCTTGGATCTTTTTAAAGAATATCGAATAGTGGCTCACAAGTCGTCACTATGCCGGCTCATAAGTGATGTCTGCTCCCGTCATAGGAGAAAGGTACTGCTTTCAAGCTGTCTCAATAGTGCATATTGAATAGTAAGCACGATAAACAAGGGCCATGGCATTGTACCTATCTGTGGTCGATTTTTGTATAAGGTTCACATTCTCTATTAGCCAGATCTGTAAAAGAGTTTTAAAGGTAAAAATCGAGAGAAATTAGTAAAAGGAAAGATATGTGAGAAAATAAAGCAAGAAATAATACAAAAGGAGAGAAGAGTGGTAAAAACTGAGGAAAATAAAGCAAAAGGAGAGAAGAGTGGTAAAAATCGAGATGGGAGGAATGAGTACGAGCACATGGTCAGTTCTGCAAAAATGGTCGACGAGGATTACAAGATGGACGGAGGGCATAATGATAAGCCCTTGAACTAGATGAAAGAGTAGAAGGGGGCAAGATGATGGGCCCTTGAAGCCCGAACCTGAACTAGATGAAGGGTTAGAAAGGGACATGAAGGCAGACATTTGACACCTGAGCCTGAATTAGATGAGGGGGCAGAAGAGGCTGGACAAGAAAACAGGAAAATGCCCTCAGAAGACATCAAAGTATATGATAAGTAGAGGATTTCAGATACGTATGGCCTATGAACCAACATAAACGCACCCGTGATGGTTGAGTTGGGGTGAAACTGGCCCACTTGAGGGCGCAGTGGAGGGCCCTCGACAAAGGCCCGAAGAAGAAATGAGCTGATCGATGAAGGCTTAGGGAAAAGGCAAGCGGGTGGTGATTAATCTACCTCATTTGATGAAAGAGAGATGTGTGTTTATGAGGGGCAACACGCGGGTTCTTTGAAAGATTAGAAACACCAAAAACATGCTAATAAAGAATTGCAGAAAAGGAAGACCTTGAGTTTACCTGAAGAAGTAAAGGGTTGCCAGCAAAAGTAGTAGTCGCGCCTCGATGAATAGCATCCAGGTTAATCAAAGTTTCAACAAGTATCATTGGGATAAAGTCTTTCCCTTACCACATTTGACCCGCAATGTCAACTAGCGAGCAGCTAACTCATCCATCAGAAGAAACAAAGAGACAATGAGTAAGAAGGTAGAAACACAAGGCATAACGGTGCCGTAATTGAAAGCCAAGGTCGCTAAGGTCGTTAAGGTCGCCAGTAGGACAGAATCTGTCTATAATCTAAGGAACATCAAGGCAGTCGTTGGATGTCAATAGGGAGGCCTCCATCTTGGATAAGCTACAGAGTTGTATTATCTATTGCCGATTAGAGAGGAAGAAAGTCGGCACAACAACAGATCTTCTCGGGGTAAGGTCCAGAATAGCAGTAAACTTTTTCATAGTGGGGCACAGTTCTTCAAGATCGAAGCAGAAAACATAGGATTGTGGATCCCACTGTTGTGCAACAGCCCTCAGCAGTGGTTTATTGATCTTAACGGACATTAGAGAAAATAGAGAGTTGATACCAAATGAGGCGAAGCTAAGACGCTCGATGGGTGAAAACTCGTCTATCCATGCAGAGAGTAAGCTATGAAAGGAAGCCGTTGAGGTGAAAGTGACAGAAAATGGGAGACCCCAGTTCATACTTATAAGGCATGAAGAGACTGAACTTCAGAAGGTTTGAAAAAGCCCAACGACTCTTGTGACCGCAACCGTGGAAGTCACGACCGCAACATCCAAAGTACAACCGCAACATCAAGTACATGGCCGTAACCTTCTAAACCCTGCGACCGTGTTGTTCCCCTTTTACTTCCTTGCGACCGCAAGGTTATAACTCTGCGACCGCAACCTTTGAAGGTTGCGGGTATACCTCTTTTGCACCCTTTTTCTGTCTCTTGTATTCTGTGACTTCTTTTCTATGGTTTATCATTTTTAAATATGACATTCATGTTTGTTGAGAATAAGAAATAAAATTCGCATAAGTCTAGACAATAACTCAAGATCTGTATCATACATTGTACGATCAAGACAATTCAAGCAGAAGAAAGAAAAATCATGCAAGCACAATCACAAAAGCAGAAAGGTAAAGGGCACAAAGGGCCAAGTGTGTGAAGCAGCGACACCCAGGCCTATTAACAAATGAATCTAGGCCACGCAGGCTCAAAGAATCAAATATATCAAAATGTATAGTGAGAATAAGTCAGTACAGATAAAAAGGGGGGAATGGATCTCTCTCATCGTCTTTGGCGGACTCGACGAGTAAAAGGGCCGGCATATAAAGGGTCAGCCTCGACGGAGTCAAATAGCTTGTCAAAATCATCGTCGCTGCTAGAAGAGGATACGACTCTAGAACAGCTCCGGGCTGATGAAGCTGATCCACGAGTAGAGGTAGGCCGAGAGAAAGCGCGGGACCTACGACGTCCACCTTGTACAGCATCTCGAACTGGAGCACGTGGCTATGAAAAAGAATGAGGGTAAGGACGGAAAAAGAATGTAGAGACAAACAGTAAGAGGAAGTTGGGAGATACTCACAGTCTCGATGGCAGCGGAAGCGAAGACGACCCCAGCTACACAAAGAGAAGCATCCTACTGGCGAATCAGGGTCCTCATACTAGTCATCAGAAGCATGTGGCAATCTAACTAGGCCTAGTCCACTTGCCAAGAGGAAGTAAAAATTGAGCGACTTAAAACAAAGAAGGGTCAAAGAAAAAAGGTGTGAAAAGGCAAACCTGGCCAAGATCAGCTCTGAACTCCGGAGCTGGAGGAACCGGAATAGGAATATCATAAGGATATCATAAGGATATCATGTGACAAAAACTGTGACGGCCCACGGTATCTCCACAACTGCCCCTACTCCTGCACCAGCTGCACCGCCTCCACCAACAGCATTAGCAACCCCAGCTCCTGCTCCACCAACTCCTACTCCAGCAACTTTTGCCTCTGGCACATCTGTTGTAGCTTCTCCTCGTCGCCTCCTATCACATCCAGTCAGGGGATCCCCTAGAGCCACTAGACGAGGACCCATCGATCCCATTAGATGTCTCCTCACCCATGTCATATAATCTTTAGCTAGCTCTAGAAAAGCAGATGTCGAAGCACAAGCTAACTCCAGCATAATATCTGTTGGAGAGAAAAAAAAATTTGAACCGATGCCGTGATAGTAAAAAAATGACGTATGCGTTTTTCATGAAAACTGAGAACTATATTAATCTTAATAGTATAATACCTTCATGAAACTTGTTGAAAAGTTTCAAGAAATTCCGAATACGTTGAAGACGACATTACAACCTTCCCACGTATGTCCCGGACGCACTACGACGATCACGGTGTGTGGGCACCGATTCCGTTCGAAGAGTTCTCTCTCCTTTTGGTTTCTTC
>JAULJZ010029452.1:0-15191 GCA_032270985.1 Heliamphora pulchella | reverse complement strand
AAGTGTCCCTGCTCTCCACAATAATAGCAGGACCTGGTGTCACGTCCACCTCGGCCTCTACCTCGTCCTCCATCACGACCTCTACCTCGTCCGCTATCATCACGGCCTCCATCACGACCTCTACCACGAACACCTCCTCGACTTCCGCCCCGAAATGCACCTAGGGCTGTGTGATCACCCTGGTCAGTAGTAATAATACGAGGCCCGTCGGTACTAATTGCTCTGTTCATTCGCCTGAAAACCTCAGATAAAGAGAAAACATCTGACCCAGCCAAAATCTGTGAACGTACTGAGTCAAGTTACTGGTTCACCCCAGCTAAGAAACACACAACCAAGAACTGCATCCTTTGCTCTCTGAAAATTTTATACCGATTGGTGGAGGGAGAAGGGAGGCTAGGGTTAGGGTTTCGTGTAGGCTAGGGTTTTTACCTTAGCTCTGATACCATGTTAAGAATAATGGAAAGCCGTACCCTAATGGGTAGACGAGCTCTTATTTATAATCAACTTAGAGAATATTATTACAATAATACACCCACACACACCGGAACATAATAATAATATAATAATAAGCTACTAACAAAACCATGAAAATACCAAAAATCCCACAAACTGTAGCCTACAAAAGCCCACACAATAATCATAGAATAAAGACTAAAATTCAAATGTTTTATCGACGGAACAGCTTCTCGTTCGGACAACCAACTATACAGATTATAGAAATAGATGCCCAACATGAAATGAACTAGAGACTCAACTCCTTTGAAATTTCTTCTGTTACGCTGCAATCATAAAATCCACATCAAACACCAAAGGATCGAGGACCACGCCTTTTTCCTACTTCTATCCACTCTCCCTCTCCTCCAACTCAATAAAATCCCAACCACCTTCTATTCAAAGACCAGTTCACTCCATTAGGAAACAACACAAAAGTCCATATCTCCCTAGTGAACTCACAATGGATGAGCAGCTGGGACACAAATTCATCGTCCTTACACCAGCAGAACCTATTGGGAATTACAATGGTCAGATTATACTAGTGTACTTTTTTCAACCTTTCAAACACACTCTGCTAGAAGAGACCACCTCTACTAACAAGCAGGTGCCTACAGAAGGACTTAATGCAAAAATCCACTTGCAATTTACTCCCCATCTAACTGTGTCCACCACTGCGGCCATTGTGCTATGGTCATACAAAAAGCTCCCAAAAAAGCCAAAAGCTTATCCAACTCCCAATCCTACATTTCTCACCTGAGCCCAATGTCTCAAAAGCAGAGTCTGTCCATAGTTTGTATCCACCCATATTTGAAAAATGAACCCTTCTACTGTATCTCACCTTAAATGGAGAAAATTAGTGCCAAAATCTACCCGCTCTTCTAGTCATTGCCATCTATACAGTTAATGTTTCAGTGTGTGTGTGTGTATAAGAGAGAGGGAGAGAGAGAGAGATACAAAAATAGAGGAGGTAGGTACAATTTCCAAGAAATGAACAATTATACAATTCATGGGCAATTTGAAAATTAAGCATTAAACAAAAGGGCGATATGTTACTTGACTTCCCAATCCAGTTGGACTAAATTGGGCATACCACACGTCTAGGCCTATGATGATGTGATAATAATACTAATTAATCCAACCTAGAAATTTTGCAATCAAACTTAGTATAGCTTGGCCCACATAAGTGGTTATCCAATCCATCGTGGGTGTATGGCATTGCTAAAACTAATAGCTTATACATTGTAACTTGTAGAAAAATTTATGAGTGGTTGGTAAATATGTTAGCATGTAACTGATATACAAGAAAAAATAATTATAGTTTATAACAAAAGTTATGGGTATTTAGAAAAGATTATAACTTGTTACTAAAATTAGTAGTAAAAAACTAAAAACTCAGCCAAACACCCCCAATGTCTTAAAACATACATCAAAACAAAGAAATGGGCCATTCAGTCTATTAACCGGACAATAGCCAGTGTAGATTAGGCAATGTGTTAATATTAAGAGTCCTAGTTATGTTGGCTTATCCCAATTGGATAAATTCTATATTAGCTGTAATTCTCCTTTATGAGGATTGCGAAGAGTCCTAAATGAGTCTACCTAGCTTAGTTAAAGAGTTTTGAACAATAGTTCTTGTTGAATGAAGATTGAGTCTTGCAAAAGTTGAAAGCAAAACTCGATTCTGCCGAAGGACCAATTGAGCAAGCATACCGGTGCTCGAGCAGTTAGTCCAATGCTCGAGCGAGTCATCAAATATCCGAGACTACATAATTGCTTTTGAGTTCTTATTAGTTTGCTCAATCAATGGGGAGTCCAATCAAGCACCGGTGTAATTTCCTCACCCAAAAAAAATTGGAAATTAAGCACTTGTTTGGGCTATCCGAAAAGCTTTTTTTTTTGAAACATTTAAGCTATATTGTTTGGTATATTTAAAAATCTTACTAACTTTTATCACTTCTTTTTCGGGGGGGAAAAAAGTCAACAAACATTACAAACACTAACTTTTCTTGAATGAAATGACAATTAAAAAGTCAACTCAACTCTCAAAAAACAAAGTCGTGTCATTATTCCAAATATTATAACTTAAAAGTAAAAAATAAAAGTATATTAAATATTTTAACAAAAATTCAAAAAGAAAAAAGCTACCCTAAAAAACTCATCCCAAACAATCCTACTTTTTTTTTCTTTTCTTCTCTAAAAAAGATAAATCTCTTAAAAGCCAATTTTTTTTAGACATTCCAAATAGACTATAAGTCTCTTATTCAGGAAAATCATATTTTTTGACTTTATATAGAAATTCCTAAGAAGATCTTGTAACTCTTTTGGATAATTTTCTATTCATAAGGAATCAAAGCAGAAAGAAAAAGCACATTCTCCAAAGAAATGATTCTAGAATGAAGATTGCATTCAAGTTCTTTGGTGGATTCTGAAGGTCAAGATCATTGTGGATTTGATGTTGAATTGATTAAGCACAAAGCTACAGTGTATATGGATTCAAGAAGAATGAGAAGTCCATATATTGTAGAACAATAGATCCGCAAGTTTTATCATGAAACTATTACTTATTAGGGAAAATTACACCGTAGGTCCCTACAATTTGACTCGAGTGTCAATTTGGTCCCTATAATCACAATTGACAACAATAAGGTCATGGCAAAATTATCAATTTCTACGGGGCAAAATAGTCTATTCAATATTTTCTCTCTCCACCCCCACAAACTCCATCTGCTTTGTAGCCGGCAACCTATTGTCACCGCCACCTCCTATCCATAGCTACAACCACGATCACAACTATGGCAACCACCACCCAGCTCTTTTGCAGCCATGGTCACAAATCAAACCTCAAATTGGGTGAGATTCACAGAGAATTCGAGAGATGGGGGGAGGGAAAGTAGGGGGAAAGAGGGAGAGAAGAGAGGGATGGGAGGGAAGGAGAGAGAAGAAGAGAGGAAAGGTAGTGGCAGCCCCTTTACCATGGCAACCAGTGCCCAATGCCACCACCATCTACCCATGAGCTAGCTGCTATATGACAGTTGAACCATGTGCTAGCTGGTATAATATTGTGTCGAGAACCGTATAAAATAGGCATTAAAAATAATTATAAAAAAAAACTGGGGAAAAGTACACCCATATGCACATGCCTACACATTATTAATTAGAGTACTATATTTGCTTTATTTGAGGTATATTTATCTGCTCGTATCTTTTTCTGCTTTAATTAAAGAGAAGTAGAGAGATATTTATACACTTGTTTGCTAACATTAATTACACATGTGCTCTCTTTCTACGGTTTTAGTTAGTTTAACTAATAAAACAGATACTATAGATATTAGTCATTCAAGATGTATATATGCATACCTATATCAATCCTTTGGTTCCTAACTAAGTTACTAGTCATCAACACTTAGTTATGATGTAACTAACTAAATTTACCTTTGGTTTAATGTAAACTAAAGACTTTTGGAAGCTTGACACATATCCCTCTAATTATTTAATTAATTAAGAGAATTTTGCAAGACTTGATCCTAACAATTGGTTTTAATCTTGGGAATGAGGTGTCACTATTGGGGAGCACGAAGCGATTTTTAAGCCCCTCTTTAGGCGGCCACTTGGGATTAAAATCCCACTTTCTCTTCTTTTTGTTTTAGTTTTCTTGAAGCCTTCAAGGTGTTTTTATTGTATCCTATGTGTTCTTGAAGAATTTTTCAAGTTCACTTTTTCTTCTCTTTTGATATTAAATCTTGAAAGAAGACTATAGAAAGCTTAGAAGGAATAACCAACGTTGAATGAGAGGACCCAACTCCGTCTTCCAACTCTTGTCTCATCTTGTTTGGAGGTAGGGATTTTACTAATACTTGATAAATATGTCTATATGTTAGATGTAAAGTGTTTATTTACTCTAAAACTTTTACTTACATGTTTCTATTTAAAGTTTCTACTTTTATATCTTCCAATACTTGTCTTGACTTGATTCAAGTTTACTCAAAGTTATGTTAATGGTCTTGTCTGATCTTTGGGGTTTAATACTTAAAATTTAAGAAAAAATCTTTTTGATGGAAGAAAAAGTCACTTTTTTCAAAAGATGAAAAGGTGTGTGCGCTCTTGAGTTTTTGTGTTGAGATTTGAGTTTTGAGTTGGTGAGTGTTGGTCATGCCATAAGAATAAGATTTGGGTACAAGACGCCATTTGATGGAAAACCCGTAAACTTGCACGAAAATTTATCTTGGTTGGTAGTGTTGATTGTTGGTTATGGAACTGTGAAAAAGGCTCACAACGGAAGAAAGAGAAAGTGTTGAGATTTTTGTGTTGCATTGAGATGATGAGAGCATGGATTTAAAACAAGTTTGTAAATGAAAGTGTCTTATGATAAAAAAAAACCTTCCTTGAAAATGTTGTATGTTGAAAGAAAGTGTTTTTATGATAAAACTTTCTTAGAGATGTTGTTTGTTCAGAGAAAGTGCTTTTGTGATAAAATTTTCTTAAGAATAAAAAAAACACCATAACTTGTGGGTTTGCATATAATCATGTTTTAATAATTTCTCTACGAGCTCTCTCTTTCATATTTCAGGTGATGATTAGGAAGGAGAAGAATGAAAAGTATGCTCTTAACATAGTAGAATGGGATTCACGTAGCCAACCCCAATTAATTGGGCCAAAGATTTAGTTTGGTTTGGTTTAGATTTAACAGCACACAACCGTTACCTATCTCAAGTTCTTTGGTTAGCCGAACATAGGTCAAATACAATTTCAAAGCTTAGATTTAGCAGCACGCAATACTTGTTTGTGTGAGATGAATATAAACCTAGAAGGAAGAAAAACAAAACATTACAGTGCAAAAAAACAAAAACCAAAATTTTTTGTAGTAGTAGTAGTATAGGTAGAAGAGTAGCAAATACTAGTGTCAATTGAAGTTCTTTTGGTAGAGAAAGTTAAAATACAAAATACCAGTGAGGAACCAGACGAGGGAGACAACGAGGAGAGAAGAGAGGCCATAAACGCCCACAATGGTTGATTGGGAAAGGAAACCGGGCACGAAACCTGGCAAATCCAAGTCCTTCGGACTGTAGGGGTGAGGCTGAAGCTGACTCTGCAATGTTTCTCCACCTGCCTCCATTTTCTTCGCCCTAATCACTTCCCCCACCAGAAATCTAAAGAGCAAACTCCTCTGGACTCCGGGCTCACTTTCTCTCGAGACTGTCAGACTCTATTTTATAAGTGTTGAGCAAATTTATAACAATGATTTGAATCATTCATTTTATAAGTTCTACATAATAGATTATTTACGTAAAAAAATTATTTTAATCAGATATTTACAGTTATATAAACAAATGAAAGTTTATTACACAAAATGATTAGGGATGCACACGGTCCAGATTGGACAGTTCCTTAAGAAATCGAAAACCGGACCGTTACCAACGGTTTCTGATTTTTTAGAACCGTGTCCGAACCGTTCAAGTAACGAAATCGGACCGAAATCGATATGCAAAAACAGATCGGTCACGGTTCGGTTAACGGTTCAATTACTTCAACAAAAAAGCATTTTTAAACTTTCAACAAAAAAGTTTAAACAAAAATACTTCCAAGCATATAAAAGGCAAAAAAATGATGAGGGAAAAAACAAATGAGGTAATTAAACAGAAATAACATTTGAGCTGAAAACCAGAAAACCAACAACCCATATCTGACCTCAGTGGCTATAATATATATTCTGTTTTTGGGAGGGGGGTTGCATTCTAATAAGTTAGGGAAAAATATCTGACCTCACCTTCTCCAAAACTCCAACAGCACTCCAAGGGTCGGCGATGAGGAGGCGAGACACTCCAAGGGTTGGCGAGGCCAGCGGCTGAGAGGGAGTGAACTGGTGGAGGCGACGAGGCCGGCGGCTGAGAGGGAGTGTACTGATGGACTGAATCTGATGGAGGCGTGCGTGAAGACTGAAGGGTCTGAAGCCGTGGTCGATGGCGGCGAGGCGGCGAGGCGGCAAGGTGGCGAGGTGGCGAGGAGGAGGCGGCGAGGCCGGCGGCGTGAACGACAGAGGACTGAGGCAGTGAGGCGTGAACTGAGAGGGAGGGAGTCGAGGGACTGAGGGAGGCTGGACTGGAGGCGTGAAAACTGAAAAGGGACCTAGGTTATTGGGTTAAAATTATTAATATTTCTAGAGATTGATACGTACTTAAACATATTTTTATTATTTTTTTTTAATTATTTATATATTTTAATAATTTTTTTAAAGCTGCAAAAAAACAAAAAAATAAAAAAACAAAAAAAAATAAATTTGGGAGAAAATAAAGATTTAGATTTTTAATAATTTTTTAAAAAATATTCTTAGTGAATGTTGTTATTAAACTTGCAATATTATATAATCTTAACAGCTCTAAAATTCATAAAATATCTACAACGAAAGTCAGTAATTCTACTCATCTGTCAAAAAAATCATAGTGCAACTCTATAAACTACTATTTTCCATTCTTTTTTTTTACTTGTAAAACTCATATGAGAAAAGAAAACAGAATAGAGAAAGAAACACAGAAAATTTTACTTGTAATTGTAGACAGATAAAACTGAAAATAAAGACCCTAGGCTCCACTGGGTAGTCGCGGCTCATTAAAGCCTCTCCGGTCCATTAAAGCCTAAACAAAAGTTCTCATGAAAACTTGATAAATGAAGGTTAACCGTTGAAAATGATGAACAAATAACAGAGACATAGAGTGGGAGTACTTGGTGGGTATTCTAAACCGACACTGTTAGGGCAATAAAAAAGAGTAGATAGTGTTGGAGGACATTCTCATTCTTAAGATTGTTGAGAGAAATCCAACGCTATAATTAAAAATATACATGTTCGGTGATCTAAAAAATACATCTTTATTAACTTTCAACAATTACAATAAACTGAAATTATAGAAAAATGAAACAACAGAAATAACATGAATAGAATATGTAAACCGAGTCCTACAATCGCAGTTTTCTTAAAAATAATTCACCGCCTACCGAAGGTGTTGTAGGTTTTCCACCGGCGTCACTCTCCCAAAATAAAACGGCTACACGATCGTTGGAACACCACCAAGGATCGGCTACGAACATACTTCGTCTGTCTTTCTTTCTCTTGCAGCTTGCAATATAATCTCAGAATTGTATCTCTCATTTCTCACATCTGCTGTATTTTTTTTTCTCTGTACTTTCTGCTGCTATTCTTTGTGGTTTCCTCTCTTTCTGTCTCTTTTTTCTCTGCTACCGAAAACTGAATGGGATGACAGCATATATAGATATTCCATAATAGAGGAGGTTACAGGAGAATCAATAACCATGAATGGTATTGATTTTCATGATTCAATTGCCAATTGAATGGCCAATTCAATTGCAATTAAATTCTGCTATATAATTCTAGAATTCAATGGCCAATAAATTCACAAAATTCCAACATATTGGAATGGTGAGAGGCAACAGTGAGAATCGTGGCTGTCGGAGGCGGTGTGGAGGCAGCGCAACTGTGACAGGATGGCGGCGACAGAATGGAGACGGCGGCGCGGCTTTACGGTGGCGATGTTTTGGGAGAGAGAACAGAGTAATGGAAGGGAAGGGCGTGGCGTCGATCGTATGAGAGAGAAGAAACAGAGCAATTTGAGAGAAGGGTGTTGGGGGCCTTGGGGCGTCGGGGGAAGAGAGAGAGAAAGAGAGACAAAAGACGTAGGAAGAAGCACCCTGTAATCTTCACCTTAGGCCTTAGGGTTTTTTTGACCGTAGGATGCGTTGCAATTTTAGGCGGGATGGTAATCTTTACCGTTGGTTTAAAATATACAAGAGATATTTTAGGCGGGATGCTTTTTCTCACCGTTGGATTAATTTTACTTTGGGCAAGATTTAATCTTGACCCTTGATTCAAAATATGTCAAATATATTTTTTGCCTTGTTTTATTATATATATATATATATATATATATTCTATATGTATAACCCAGATGAAATCGGGGCTCCCATGTCTCTAGTTTGACTACTAAGAGACTAGCAGCTAAGCTAGCTAGAACCTGTAAGCTCGTCAATAGCAGAGTTCTAAATTACGATATCGAAATATGTATCGGTATTGGTGATACAGTCATGTGCTAGACAATATTAGCTTATACATATATCGGAGGTTTTAAATCTTGTTATACGTAACGACCGATATTTAAAACACTCAATAGTTCTTAAATCCCAAAGAGGTCAGATAATTCTGAAGGGATTCTTTGGATCACAAAATCCTATTGACAGAAGTGAGCAAATGTATTTAAACTTTTTACTATAACAATTTAATGACTTAGGTAGTGAGTATATGTATGGGCTTGTGCAGGTCCAGGCTTGCGGATCAGTGGTAACAGAAGAGCAACCACATGCAATGTTGGTACCAATGGAGTACTTTCTCATGGGGTACGGATTGTATCGGCCATGCCAGCTCAGTGGCAGCCCAAGGAGCCCCCTCAGCCCGTCTTGCATCTCTCCCGAGCTTCTCTCTCCGGAAAGCATGGGCTTGAAGCTGAAACCGATTAAGACTCGGGTTTCTCCCCACGCCAAAGGTGCAGACAGATAATAGTCAAAAAACTCAAAAAATTCAAAAAATTAAAAAAAAAATTAATCGTACACTATATGGTGGATTAAATTTTTCTTCTTCTTTTTGGTGGCTAATTAAGAAGAGTAGATTTGGTAGGTAGATGGGAGGAAATTCTTGAATGCCATGTATAGGGAGGGATGGAGGAAGGGAGATTTGAATTCATTCATTTGTAGTATAAGTCATAAACTTTTGTCACCGAGCAGTCTGAGCTGTATGTTTGAATCCTGAGACAGACATTCTTTATGATTATGACGAGAAATAAATAAATATAAGAGGAAATGAGGTGGTTAGCACTTTATCATCACTCGTATTTCGCAGTGAATGGAATTCCCCAAATTCTCTCTCTTGTCTGCAGAATGAACTGTCATATTAGTTAGTGCAGAAATTTTTTAATAATCATTAGGAAAATGCTACAGTACGTACACACCACCCCAAGTTTGGGGTCTTCGATGCGTCAATTTATTAATTTTCTAGTGAAAATTATGAATATTTGTGGTTAAATTATGAATTATGGGTGTGTTTGGAAAAATTAATGTTAGTAGCTTTTAATTTTTTGTTACTTATTTTAGCTATAAACTTAAATTTTTCTAAATACTTACAACTTTTGTTATAATTTTTAGTTACTTTTTTAATATTTTAATTACCAGTTACAATTTTTTTCAAATATTCATAACTTCTGTTATTATCTAGAATTTTGAAGTTACTAATTTCAGTAATGCTAAACACCATCTATGTGAAGTGTCAAATTAATGCGGGCTTTGATTATATTATGAATTCTGTAGCGTTCGGTTATGAATTTTTGTGGTTAGATTTATAAACTTATGTGGCTGTTGAATTATGAATTATTGTATTTTTTTTCTTATAAATTATTGTATTCTAATTATGAATCTTATGAAGAATGCTACAATGTGCATATTATACATCCCAAACATAGGATGTGTATTATATCTTTTTCTAATCATTAAACTGAGGAAGATATATATAGTGCAAGTGACACTGCAGCAAAGGTAAGGATCCCTTGTTTCAAAAGTTAAATGTTTTTTTGGTCTTAATATATTAAAAGTTGTTAAATATATTTTGAAATTTTTGTATTTTAAAATTTTTAAATAATTAAATGGTGTTAAACATATTAAAATATAAGAATATGAAATTTTTGACCCATAAAATATTTGGAAAATTGGTAAATAGTTTAATTTATAAGTTGTTTACTATTTTTCATTCAGCATAAGATTTTTTAACAAGTAAGATTTATTTTCATAAAAATTTTAACACGCAAGATCTTTTTGAGACGAAAAATATCATAAAACAGATAAATTTATCTGTGCCCTTTTAAAACATGTATGAAGAATAAAGATAAATTTATCTATTTTTATTAAACGCACATATAAAAAATATAGATAAATTTATTTGTCTTCTTGAAAGCACATATAAAGAATACATATAATTATCTTTATCTTTTCAAAATATGTATAAAGAATACTGATAAATTTATCTGTCTTTTATTGAAAGTACGTGTAAAGAATAAAAATAAATTTATCTATTTTATTAAAAACACGTATAAAGAATATAAATAAATTTATCTTATTAAAAATACGTACAAAGAATACAAATAAATTTATCTGTTTGTATTATCTGTTTGCATATGAATAAAAAATAAGTATCAAATAGATAAATTTATCTATTTGTTATACAATTTATCTATTTGTAGAGTATTTTTAAAAGAAATCACATAATTAAATTTTATGTGTTAAAATTTTTATTAATAAATTTTACATATTAAAATTTATTTTTTCAAACGATTAGCTGAAAGTCCTAAAACCACAGCATCAACTCTTGTGTCCTTCTTTAGGTAGTTCATCATGCGCTACTATGTACATTAGTTAGATTCAGTCATAATGTATGTATTTATTATTATTAAATAGTAACGCTACATATATTTTATGTTTTATTTTTTTATTTACATAGGTCTCGTTTGGATAATTTACTTATTTATTTATTAATAAATAAGTAAAAATATAAATAAATAATTTTATTTGGTTCAATTGATTTATTTGCTTATTTGTTTCGTTTGAAATGTCATTTGCTTATTTGTTTATTTTGATTTATTTAATTTATTTTTAGTTTATTTTAATTTATTTGTTTACTAATTTATTTATTTATTGAAAAATTAAATAAAATTACTTATTTAACTGTTTAAAAGCTAATAAAATTAATAAATTATATACCCAAACGGAACCATAAACAATTTATAATTTATGTGAGTACAGAGTAAATCAAATAAAATGAAATGTGTATAATTTTATTCTTTAATAATTCAAGTACTATTTGTCATTTTTTTTTAATTTAAATTTTTGCATATTTTCAGTTCTAACTTGATGGTCAAACATGACATGACCATGCTCTGAATTACGCAATTGGATTGATATGACATTAATTTCTTGTTTTCTTAAATGTTTAATATCGTTGGTTTTTAATTATTAATTTTTAGAATATATATAATTTTTCCAATTAAAACCAATTTTGATGGGCGTTCTATTTCAAGACTAATCTAATCAAATTACTCGGTCAAGATTTATGTAAAAAAATTATTTATATAACATTACTCTTTTAAGTTTTCTTCCAGTCCGTGTGAGGTGATGGGAGAAAGAAAGCTGCTAACTCAAAACTAGACATAATGGCCCTGTCTCTGTGCCCCCCCACCCCTCAAAAAAAACAAGTCATAATGGTCTTATTTGGAAGAATTATTTATTTATTTATTTAATTTTATTTAATTTTATTTTTATTGAATTTGTTTATTACTTAGTCGAATTATTATACTTTTTGACCCATCTCATTAAGACGAATTGAAAAAGTAAAATTTTTTTTATCAAAATAAAAAAAAATTTTAAAAAATAAAAATAAACTAAAATAAGCTAATAAGTCAAATTTTATGTTATTTATTTTTATTTTTTGATTAATTTTTTTTACTATCTGGGTAATCTCATTAACACGGTTTGGACAAATAACAAAAACTTAATCAAAAATTTAAAAAAATTTAAAAAAATAAAAATAAACAAAATTCTTAACATTTAGCCCAACTCATGGTAGCATAAAACATTACTATTTTAAAAACTGGCCAAAAAAGTAATTTATTGGAGATGGGAAGGGTGGTTACTAACGTAGAATAATTATTCGGTGTTTTTGAAATTTTATGTGGTAAGTTTATGTGGTGTTCTTATTTAATATAATAACGATAAATTTTACTATAGGTGCATGATAACTCGTCTTTATTGGATAGTTATGAGATAAAAGGTGGCCCATATTGTGTAATTTATGATCATTTATTTGTCGAGAATACCACGTGACATTACCTATAGGTATTCCAAGAGTATTTAATAATTTTCCACTAGCACAAGTATGGATATTTTTGTCCCATCCTCACCTGTGCTGACTATTCTTTTAACATATTTATTTATTATAGTATTTAAAATCTTATCTCTTATAGTTTGTCTCAAGCTCAAAAAAAATAGTAAAGTTATTCACTAGGTAGCTAATAGTCAATAAGTCAAAAAAATTCGTCAGATCTCTATGAATATGAATCAAATAATTTATGTGTTAATGCTAGAGCAACCTCTTTAAATGACGCATTGCGCTTGCCTTTGGGCGTTTTAAAAAATAGGCAAAAGGCACCACTTGGTGCCCAAGTGCGGTGAAAAATGAATAAGAGTTCATGTGTTTTCCTGAACGAGCACATGCAAAGAAGTTAGTCCAAAATTATAGTCTTAGATTAACAACTTGAAATATAAGAATCTTAACATGTAAAATAATAAAATTAGTTGATATTCTGATTATAAAAAAATTATTATAGCGTGGAGACTAAATAGGTAGGAGAGAAATAAAAAAAAGGAATACATGGTATAAAATCTATTATACTGAAAAAGAGAGAGATAAAAATAATGTAAGAATAATAGTAGCTAAACACTTTTAATAAATATAGTAACAATCATGCGAAATAAAAATAGAATAATTTTAATTAAACATGTGATTGAAAAAGATAATTAATGTGATTAGTGGCTATACACCACATGTAAGAATGAAAAACTATACTAAGAAATAATTTTTGGATCAAGTGGATGAAATAGTCTAAGAAAGACTAAGTGGGATAGAAGATAATTATATGTAAAAATTTCAATGGACATATAGAAAATAAGAGAAACAGATATAAGAAAGTTCATGAACAATTTGATTTTAGTGATCGAACTAAAGCCGGAGAGGGTGCCCTAAATTTTGCACTAGCATTTGGGTTTATATTATTAACCAACACTTTTATTAAAATGATATAAGAATACTTGATAACTTTTAAGAGTAAGTCTCATAAAAGTTAAATAAGTTATTTCTTTATTAGAAATGCAAATCGCCTAATGTGTAAAAAATTGCAAGGTCATTTATGGAGAGAGCTAACATCACAATATAAATTTATAATACTAAATATTTACATTAAGGGAGAATATAAAGTGACAAGAGATATTAGAATTGGTAAAATATTAAACATGACGACTTAAAAAGATTTAAGAACAAAATGTGTCAAAAAGTAAGTTGGAATTTGGAAAAAGATATTATACTATATGAAGTACAATGACAAAATATATTAAAAGAATATCAAAAATATTTCTTGAAAATATATTTGAAAGATACTAATACTATATGGAGTACAATGACAGAATACATTAAAAAGATATTAAAAAAATTTCTTTGAAAAGAAAATGTTATATAAATAAGGAAACTTAGTGATAGAATGACGAGGTACAAACCATAGTAAAAATAAAAAAAAATTATTTCAAAAGGTGGTAAAATGATAAAAATAAAAACAATTTTAAAAGATATAAACAAACTTATAAGGAGTTAAGAGAATGGTTAAAGATGTTAAATTAAAATTTTTTGATGATTTTTATACCAGATTAGATAGTAAAGAAGGATAAAAGAATATCCATAAACTTGTTAAGTGAAGAGAAAGTAGAAGAGACCTTACTCAAGTTCAAAATGAAAAAAAAATGAGTATTCAAGAGTGTTAGTGAAAGATGAGGGTAGATAAAAAATTAATTTTAAGAAATTATTAAACAAAAAAAACATGTAGAAAGATTCGGACGAGAAGAATCTAATAACTCGAATGTAATTAGAGAAAATAAGTTCTATTACAGAATAAGAATACTTGAAGTAAAAACTGTAATGAGGAGAATGAAATCAGGTAAGGTTTTAGGACCAGATGGTATCTCTATGGAGGTGTGAAAATGCCTAGGCCACGTGAGAGTGTTTTAGTTAACAAAATTATTTAATAAAATCATAATGATTAGGCCAAAGTCTGAAGAAATAAGAGTATTCTAATACCTATATGTAAAAATAAAGAAAGTATTTAAAATTGTAGCAACTATAGAAGTATTAAATTGATGAGTCAAATGATGAAACTATATGACAGAGTAATTAAGGATCGTCTAAGATTAACAACATAGTGTTATAGAATTATTTTGGTATTATGTCTGGTACGTAGATCAATTATAGAAGCAATTCATCTACTGAGGATATTAATAGAGAAGTATAAAAATAGATAGATCTTCATATGATTTTAATAAACTTAGAAAAGACATATAATAGAGTATTTAAAGATATCATATAGTGGGCGTTGGAGATAAAAAAAAAGTGATAAATGGGCACATTAATGTGAGAAGAAACGTATATAAGGAATTGCCATGACAATTAGATTATCCGCATGAGAAATAAGTAAATTTTCAGTTACGGTACGATTATGCCAATGATCAATTTTGAGTTCTTATCTATTTACTTTAGTTATAGATGAACTAATTAAACACAATCAGAATGATATTTCATGGTGTATATTGTTCGTTGATAATATTGTCTTAATACATGAGTTTAGGAGTTGAGTTAACACTAAATTAGAAATGTGAAGAGAAATTTTGAACTCAAAATAATTTTGAGTAAGTTGGAACAAAACTAAATATATATAATGTAATTTTAGCAGTAATAGGAGTATTTGTTGGAATCTATGAATTTCATTGGCCATTGAAATCCAGATTTCAATAGCTGGATCAATTACAATTGAATTGGTCATTCAATTGCAATT
>JAULJZ010029441.1:0-15192 GCA_032270985.1 Heliamphora pulchella | reverse complement strand
GGGGGGGGGGGGACTCGCACCGCTGACTACTGGTGAGGAGCCTTATGGAAGGTAAATAACCACTGAGCTGCCAAGGCTCCGCATTGATTTAGTTTCTTAAAAATGAGAAAAAGTTATTCATCATTTTATAGAAATAAAATCAAGTTTAAAACTTATCTCTCACATTTTTTTATTATTTGAGAGATTTTTACATGTGTCACCATATGACCCACATCTCTGTGATTTTTAACCATTTAAATTTTAATTATTTATAAAAAATTATTAATTATGATTAATTAAATAATAATAAAATCATATTAAAATTTTAGTGTTTATAAATTTTTTCTGCTTTAGGTTTGGACTGTATGCTTGTTTGCTAGCGTCAAAAGCGACGTTTGAAATATCTTAATATTTTTTTTAAATAAATGTACAAGTATGAATGCTTAGGACTTGCATGGCAACACTTGTACCATGGCCTTAGTTCTTAGAAATTAATCATTGTGATCAGCAAGTTGTTTACTTGTGTCGTTCCAATCATTTAAACCATGTTTCTTAAAATGGGCCAATGATTGCTAGTATATTTTGTGTCATGATGAATCATGCCTGACGATTCAGGTAGAAAAATGCACCGTTTTTTTTTTCTCGATAAAATGCTGGCGCAGTCTATACTATATATTATAGTAAAATATTGTTAATTTTTTAAAAATTTAAAATTTTAATTTAATTTTTTATATTTTTTAATTTATTAAATATAAAAATATACACATCAACAAATTATTAATTACATTAATTATTGATTCTTTAGTTATTATAGTAATATTATTTAAATATTTAATTTATAACTTTTATTAGTTTCATATATAGAAAAAGTCTAACTACATGCCATTTTTATAAATCAAATTTAAAAATTAAATATAAAATATTATTAAATTATGATAATTTTAAATATATTTATAACAAAATTTATGAATCTCTTTATATTTATATTTTTTTATTTGCGACTCTATTCACCTATTTAATTATTATTTAGATAAAATAATATATTTAATTAGTAATTTTTTATTGTCTTAATACGTTTATCATAGAACTTAATGATTAGTGAGAATTTCTTTATTTTCTAATTTTGTATTCTTTATTTTCTAATTTTATCACAATATTCATTCAATTTTAAATGCGTAATTTATAAAACTAACATTTGTTAGTGATATTAACCGATTTAATATCAAAATTATATGAATTTTTAATGGATTATTAGAATTAGTTAGTGAGAATAACCTAGTTAGAATTAAGTATGTGAATTTTTGATTTATTAACCATCACATGAATTAATTTAACAATATAAGAAACTAAAAATAAAATCAAATTAAGTTAAGTAAAATGGAATAATTATACAAACAATTAAGAACAATAAAGCGATTCTTTTGAAATTTAGTTGAATATTAATTATAAACACAAAAAATTATTAAGATATGTAAAATCTAAACTTACTTTTTATCATTTTTCTAACATAATGATCATGTTATTAATTTACATATACTAAAATTTATAAATAAAATTTAGAATGAACAACTTGAATTGTAAACGAGCATTGTATTATGTTTATCTAAAAGAAAAAGACGTGAAATTCAGCCAAAACTAAAATAATTTTATGATTTCTTAATCAATATTGTTGTATATAAATTTAATAATTTTTAAATCTTTATCCAAATAAACAAGAAATAACTTTAGCTCAATATTTTCTCCACATATATAATTTATATTATCTTACTTTATATTAATTAAATTAAACTTTAAATATTTTAGGAATAATTACACTTACATCCCTTAAGGTTTAAGTTTATTACAGGACCTTTCCTGTGGTATCTGAAATTACACTAACCTCGCTTGGGATTTACTCATGTGGTATCTGAAATTACACTAACCTCTCTTGAGATTTAATTTTAACATTAATTGCACCCCAACTATTAAAATTTTCGTTGAAATATAACGAAAATCGCCCCTTCCACCCCAAAACCACCATTTTCATCCTAAATTTCAACAGAATTGTGGTTTTAAGAATGGTGGTTTTGGGATAGGAATGGTGGTTTTAGGAGAAAAATGTGGTTTGAAGGGTAGTTTTGGGGTAGGAAGAGTAGTTTTGGGGTGAGAGGGGTGGTTTTCGTTAAATTTCAATGAAAATTTTAACATTTTAGGTGCAATTGATGTTAAAATTAAAGCTCAGAGTAGGTTAGTGTAATTTCAGAGACCACATGGGAGGTCCTTGTAATAAGCTTAAATCTCAGGAGAAGTAAGTGTAATTATCCCAATATTTTAATATATTATTAAAATATATTTATTTTGTTTCCGTGCATAGCATGGGTTAAAATACTAACTTTTTTTTACGGCAATTCGTTAATGGAGAGAACTAGTGTGCATGTTTCCATAGCATTAGTGTTGGCGAGGAGCCAAAACTGTCTTCTTCTTTCTTAAGGAAGAAAATATTTGACTTGCTAAACGTGAAAATGTTTCTTTTTCTTATTTACGCTTTCAGACCTATGGATTTTCTCCAATCATAAATATATATTTTTTTTTCGAAGAGTATCAAACAAGATAGATATATATACATCATTGTATAAACTAAGGTCCCTAGGAGATCTGCTCATTGCGAAGAAAATCAAACCAATATTGGATGTCCATGTGTATTGCTACTTTTGGACAATCATTCCATTTTGAATTGATTTTCTTGGAATACATTTCTTGCATGCATGGAGCATCACTAGATCAAAATCCTCAAGATACCCAAGCTTGATCTTTTCTTCTTTTGATATCAAGAGGCCAGTAGGATTCTTTACGGCCTACATCTAGCAAATGATCTATTCTTATCCCACCGTGATGTGGAGGGTGATGCTCTAAACATTGTCAGTGCCATCAATAACTCTGTCGATAATCTTTCTGCTATAAGTAATATTTTAAGAGTTTGTAAAGAGCACTTTACAGAGTTTGGCCATAAAGTCTGTGTCTATACAAATATGGCAAGAAATAGAACTACTTATACTTTTGCAAAAATGCCTCTGAACGTGGAAGATAGATAGGTTTGGAAGGATAGTCGGCCTGAATGGGCTTTTCCTTTTCTATGTAATGACACCCCGGGGTTTTTCTCGTGATTAATAAATATATATTTTCCTTGTTTCAAAAAAAAAAAGAGGGCAGTAGGATTCAACCCTTGACTCCAACGACGAAGATTCCCATTTCTTGATCTACTTCTAGATGGGAGAGCAGCAAATCCCACTTCTTGCGGTGTTGGTTCAAGGTCCGATTGATGTCCAAGACTCAAGGCATTGCAATTTTCTACTATGATCTTCCATGATCTTCCATTTTTGGAAAGAAGACACCATCTAGTGGCAGTTACCTCTAACGGTGGCAATCTCGTTGATGAGGGTGAGGGATTTTTAAGTGGTGCAGTTGATTGATTCTTGGAACTTGTTTCAATCAATTTAGTTTTCCACTTAATTTTAGATGGCATGTCCACATCTCCCACCCTGTCATTTGAAGAAGCTAATTCTTCACAACCAACTTCTTGCTCATTGATTGGTTGGAGACTCTTTGCATCATAGTTTTTCTTTCCAACAATGTTACAAACTCAGAAAATATTTTTAGAAATTTATTTAGAATTTAAAATTAGTAGTTTAGAAAATATTTTTAGAAATTTATTCAGAATTCAAAATTAGTAGTTTAGATTTGATTATAGTATGGTCCACACAACTAAATTTGAACCTTTTATTTTAAATTCGAGATAATTTTCTGAGTTTCTTTTTAGGACCTTAGAATTATAGTTTTTTTTTTTTGACAGCAAACGAAGCCTTACTAGCACCCAAAGTGACCCATAAGGGAATTAATTTATAGAAAAAGATTTAAGTACAAGAGATGTGAAACCAAAAAAGACTAGCACGCACAGAAACAGAAAACCCAGAAAAAAGAGAAAAGAAGAAAGACAATACACTTCTAACCCTACAGAGATCGACGACTGTTGATCATGGTGTATCATCTGCGATCTCAGCCGATTTATGTTGTCAAGTTTCCTGCCTAGCTCGAGTCCTCTTTCTTCTTGATAAATTCAGCTCCCTAACTTCTCTAGTTTTGCACCAGAGTTGACACTTTTTTTTCTTTCTTCATCAACGTTTTATGCTTTCTATTGAGTTTCATACACTTCATTGAATGGCAAAGATTCTTCCACATTTCCATGAGGAAAAAACAAATTGTAATCCCGCTTTTTTTTTTTTGGCCTTTCGCTATCTTTATTTTTTTTATCAGCATTTGCAAATGATTAGCATGAGAGTGAAGACTGTCGCCTTATCCCGTCCCTTTCGAAACTTGAAAAACGATGTGAACATCTCTACATTTTTGTGCATATTGACACTAATAAAACTTCGGGTATCATCGCATCATCAGCATCGACTTAGAAAATGACATTAGCATTTGTCATACGGTCATCAACATTGACATAAAAAAATAAGTAGGCCTCGCGTCGTGAATCGCCATCAGCAACCACTTACAAATGACAAGAGCTTATTGTTGCCTCGCCTTTGACAATGACTTAAAAAACAAAGTGAGACTTGTGTTGCACTTAGCCATTAGCATCGACTTACAAAACGACATAAGCTTTGTGTCACACATCGCCATTAGTGTCGTCTTATGAAAAAGCATGTATCGTCATTGAAAATGATTTAGAAAATGACACTAGTTTTACGTCACATCAACATTGGAAAAATAAAAATTAATTTTAAATTAGCATTCTTTAAGCATATTTGGCATCCAATTTCCATTTAACCAAGTCTCTCTTTTTTCATTTTTTTTTTTTGCAAGAACCAAAAAGCAGTGTGCAAGCAATTAAACGCGATGTGAGGGTCTCCGCACTTTGTGCATACGTGAAGCCTCATCGCCACATCATCACTTGATGAGATTTGGAGAAAGATGTGAGGGTCTCTACACTTTGTGCATACCATCACCGGTGAAATCTCGTCGCCGTATCTTGCCATTGTTTGAGACTTGACGCCACATCTTATCATTTCAAACTTGTCGCATTTGTTGCTATGACTCTTTTTTCTTAGATTGACTGAACTTGAAATTAGTTGCCTAAAAGGGATCAAGTCATAACGTAGTAGTTCAAGAAAATGCTTTATTTCTAGATAGCTAAAATTCACGTCGAGGCACTTTTTTTTTAAAAGACGATTTAGGCTAATGTTAAATAGTGTTTTTTTTTATAGACAGTTCAGGCTTGTATCAAGTTTTTTTTTTTTCTTAAGACAATTTAGACTCATGTTAAGGAGTATTTTTTTCTTTTTCTTTTTTTGATAGACAATTTAAGATCTTGTCAATGAACTAATTTTCTTTTTTTCTTTTTTTGAAAGACATTTTAGACTCGTGTCAAGGAGTACTTTCTTTTTCTCTTTTTTTTAAAGTCTATTTAGACTCATGTCAATGAGTGCTTTCTTTCTTTTTCTTTTTTTTTTAAAGACAGTTTAGACTCGTGTCAATGAGTGATTTCTTACCCCTTTTTTTGATAAATAGTTTAGGCTCGTGTGAAAGAATTAATTTTTTTTAAGACAGTTTAGACTCGTGTGAAAGAAATAGTTTTTTTTTGAGACAGTTTGGACTTGTATGAAGGAGTTTTTTCTTTTTAAAGACAATTTGAACTCATAACAAGGAGTGTTTTTTTTTTTTTAAAGACAATTTAAACTCGTGTCAAGAAGTATTTTTTTTCTCTCTTTGTTTTTGAAATATAGTTTAAACTCATGTCAAGGAGTGTTGAGTTTTGGACTATTTCTACGATTGTAGTTGTTTGTTGAGAGTAATTTCTTTGTCATTCTTGGCATTTAGAGTCTCTTTGCTACAAACTTGAACTATTCTCGCCTCAAGCTAACCAAATTGGATGATTTTGCTTCTTGCCAACAGTATTAGAGTTGAGTTCACACGATCAGCAACTTCGGCAAGTGCAGCTATATGGTTGGACTCTACCACCTCATCCAATTCCAATATGATCTTTTCTTTTTTTTTTTGTAAGGTCCACTATTAACTCCTTTAGAATGAAGTACTTTTTAGTGAAGTGCCTAACAATTCGTAGTGATAATACCTTCGATCATTAACTCTATTCATCTTTTCTGGTCGTTTGCATAGAGAAAGTTGAATGACCTTCTTTTCATGCAAATTTTTCAGCATGCTTGGTACATTAGTGCCGGGAAATGGATACTTCTTTTCCTATAGTTCCTTAAGAGTTGGGTAGTTTTCCTTCACTTTATTAGTTTTAAATTCTTTTTTCTTTTCCTTCTTAGATACTTTAGTCGGGGCTATAGTGATTACCATGGACTCCTCAGTGGATTTTTTTATATAAAATGTCACATTTTCTTCTTATCATTGCCTCTTTGTTGCTCAAGAATGAGAAGAGTTTTTCTGCTATGATTGGATGTACTGATTTCCATGTCACGGGCACGTGTAACTAGTTCTTCAAACAAGTGTGGTCATATTCCTTGAAGAAAGTAGAGGAGTTCGCAATGCATGCCTTGCATACACATCTCAACTGCAGAAATCTCGGAGAGGTTAAGCATGCCAACAATTAATATAATCAACCACATGATCATCCTTCCACTATTTAGTATCGGTTAATTCCTCCATGCTCATGATTCGACGTGTGCTGTAGAAACGGTTTAAGAATTCTTGTACTATCAACCATCAACGGACTCAGGC
This sequence comes from Heliamphora pulchella, assembly GCA_032270985.1. Lineage (NCBI taxonomy): Eukaryota > Viridiplantae > Streptophyta > Magnoliopsida > Ericales > Sarraceniaceae > Heliamphora > Heliamphora pulchella. The sequence goes on along the minus strand of JAULJZ010029441.1, from coordinate 8,493 downwards.
TCTAAGTTGTTGTACCAATCAAAAACATTTCATTTAAGAGATAAAATGAATTGCTTGAGAAAGAAATCTCTATCCGTCCCAACTTTACTACACTTTTCGACAAAGTGTGCAACAAGTTGTCTTGGATTTTCCTTCCCATCAAATTGGAGGAACTTTAGGGGGATGATAGCCGATAGGCATATTGAGGCGGACTATTCTTTTGGTGTAGGGCTTTAAGTACATTTGACTACTTTGTGTAGCGCCACCATTCTGAGCTTTAATTGCATTAGTTATCATATCCTAAACTACTTTGGATAGATAATGAAGCAATAGAAGTTGGTTGGATGCATTGAGTTACTACTTGTTTCGTGGAAGGTGCGTGGTTGGTCTCATTACCAATCACTTGCTTTGTGACGCCCCGAATTTTGAGTAACATCCAAAGTATCGAAAGTACCAAGGGTGCGAAATGAAATGGTAATAAACCATACATTTAAAGATAAAAGTACTATCAAGTTTAATTATTACATCCAAAAAGAGAAAAAAGCGATACAAAAACGAACGAGATTCCGACTAAAGGGGTACAAAAAGGTATATGGGGCCAAAAAGCAAAAAATTTGATTCACGAGAGCTAAGGTTCCATAACTTCATCTACAAATTCAGTAATAGCCTTGATCGATTTCGTCAAAATTTGGCATAAGACGCCATGAACTACGACGCCCAATAGAAACCAAAAATATATACAAGTATTTTATGCAAAAAATGTGCAAGCAAATCACTAAATATCAATATACGACATGCATGATGAGATTCATGATGATAATTTTTACTTAATTACTATAGTTATTTAAAACTAAGTTATTCTACGTTCAATTGGTCAAGAGAATCATCTTAATCCCGATCAATAAGGACAGGCCAAGTCTACCAATCGATGTCTAGCGCTCCTTCAGTCACAACGATAACCTCATAATTAAATTAATTATTCAACAATGTCAACCAAAGGGTAATGGCGTGGATATCACCACTTCGGGTCATCGAATCTTAGGTCAAAGTTTGATACGTGATCAACGAATTCACCACCATCGCACGATACCATTATCTTCCTGTACGTTATAATTCCGTTCACGTTACCCATGTACGTCACGTTCTCATACGTACGCATTTAGCAGTACACGACTTAAGACGTAAGACGACTCAGGACAAGACACGACTCAAGATATAGTATGGCTCAAGACATCCATGAACCAAAACCAACAATACCAAGTTTATTATTCTTTAAAAAAATTACCGAATTATTGCGCGATATCCCCGTAACCCAGCCCTATGAATGTGGACATACAACTCATGGTATAGAATAACAACTTGTCAATTTCATATGAAATCTTATGCATAATATAAAACTAGCATGTGCATGTCCATTCTCATCATGTCATGATTTACATATACTAAATTTCCATGTAATAATGTTAAATGCTGTAACTACCAACACTAACATGTTTACATACAACACTTAATTATGTAAACTTCAACAATATGATTTCACAACTAAATACACACAAATAATAGCATTGCATAGTATAAACATGCCAATAAACACTTTAGGTCATCTTAGGATTCCATCAGTTTAAGAAACATAGCAGAAACACAAGTTTAGCTTCTGTAATTAGGGGTTGAACAATAGTAAGATTTTAAACAAAAATTCTAAAAATTTGTATGTAGCTAATTTAAAATGTCCTTTACAACTTTTATGAAGAAAACTTTTTCTTAGATCTTCCTCTAAAACCGAGACTTTGATGAAATAAAAAAGTGTGAGAGATTTAGTCTGTCTTAAAAACCGAAGACAAATTCTGTTACCAAATTTAAAATCTCAAACATTTACCTTTATTCATATTTAAAATTTTTGATGATTTTCATAGACAGATATGGATGTTAGAAAACTTTGAGACTTGACTTTGCTCAAAAATAAAGAACATAATTTCTAATAACAGAGTGTCCTTGTACACACTTGGAGACAAATAGTACAACTTCTTTTATACTTTGGCTTTTTGAATGATTATAGTAGAGCCGGAAAGATAAGACCAAAATCTAAATTTATCTGCTGGTTTCGTGCAAAAATCATTTTTCTATAAAAAATGACACTATTTTAAATTCACTATTTAAAATTGTGTTTTGGTCATTTCGGGATAAGAATTTTAAAAATATAAAAAACTTGAAATCAGGGTCCACAAAATTCCGTGCACGCAAAGGAAATCTAATTTAGTCTATTGAAAGTTTTAAAGATCAACGGGGTGAGATTTGGCTATAAAATAAATTTGCACAAAACTTAAAAACTTTGTTGGATTCATGGGATTGAGCAATAAAAAGTCACAAGCATGGCTCTTTGGGAATTTCTTTTACGAATTTTTCTAATTTGAGAACTATAAAAACTAGAACAACAAACCAAACTTTTTCAAATAAAATTCATTAAAAATGAAAAAAATAATAATAAAAATAGTTAAACTTGTTATTTTAATTATTTTTTCTCAAGCATTGGATGGATCACTGGAAGTGGGAAGGAGGAGCTCCTGTTGCAATGGATCCTCCAGATCATCTGATGCACTTTTGGACGGTTTTGATCTTCTGTAAATCGCGTAGAGCGCCAATTGAGCTGTTCCAAGAAGAAACCCAGCTCCATTTGGTACCTTAAGGAAATGCACATGCAATCACCAAATCATTTTTCAATTACATAACTCGCATCTTAGAGACCGATTGGCAACTAGCTTAAAAATTTATTTTTTTATTTTTTTACATTTTTAGCCAAAAAAATAAATCTAGTTTAAAGTAGGTTGTTTGGTAACTTAGCTTTTAAGTTAGTTTTTTTTTTAAAATTGGTTATTTCAGTAAAAAGTTAACTTTTTTGCTTTTTTTTTCAAATTAAACAATTTTCCCTTGTATATATTTATTGTACGTGTACTTTTTGTTTTTTAATTTTCTATCTTTTTCGATTGGTAAATACTGATTACAGATTCTTTGTGTGAATTTTTTTTTATATTAGAATCAAATTAATCAATTTGATTACTATAAATTGTTTCAGGCTTCCATCGCCTAGTTGACTAATTTTTTGATATTGTATCCCTTGTTTTGATTTTTGTAAAACTTAATTATAATTGAATATTTTTTTGTAAAAGTTTTGTAAAATTTTCATTTAACTCTCTAATTTTGGTAATTATGATTGCAGATTTGATAATAAGCCTTGTGTATTGTTAATTACTTGTTATTTATTTTCATTAAGTTTTTTAACTTGTTTGAAGAGAATTTTTTTGAAAAACACTCTAATCTAATTATTTTCGAATTATCTATAGATGACTATTAACGAAAAGTAATTAACCGACCTACGAGTTCAAGTATATCTGAATCTCGAGCTACCCAGACAAAGTACACATTATGACGATTAAACAGAGTAAAGATGCTTCCACCCAAACTGTTCGGAATTTGAGTAACTCTCCTTTCTCAGTGGCTCGATCAAGTTTCACTAGTTATCCGAGTTACTTGAGTGACTTGGTTTATTTGAGCCTCTTGAAATCTGTCTCAATAGCTAAAGCAGATTTATGACTTTAATTCACCTCGAGATCGTATGGTAGACTTGCTCAGTTTAGTATGGATCCGAGCTGTTTAGCTCTGCTAGATGGTACTCATGGCTTAACTCTTAGTCATTCAAAGTACGTATTGCTTGAATTATTACTGAGATTTGATCCAAGGAGCACTTCGAGCTACTAGGACGACTAGTAGCTCGGTTAACTGATACTGCCTGCCATCGTCAAAAGAACATGTAGAAAATATCTTGCTCCAAAGTTGCACGAGTCATAAGGGCGGGGGGTTAGACCAAACCTGCTCGAAGTTGACGCAACCTTCTCGAGATGTAGGGACCCAAGTCACTAAGACCCCCAGTAGCTTGGGTACCTCTTGTTGCGGCCTATCGCACAGAAACATATGGCATTCTATAGCACAGATTATGAAGCGTAGTCATGACTATAAATGAAGACATTCTATAGCACAAATTATAAAGTATAGCACAGACTATGACAGTAGCCATGGCTACTCCATTACCATGGCACAGACTATGAAGATAACACAAACTGTATTATTGCCACGATACAGGTCATGAAGACAGCACAACTTGTATAGCTCTGACCACTTAAATACAATGATATATTACAAACTATGTGGTTCAGCACAAACTGAATAAAGCCAAGCAGATATAGCACAAACTATATGATTATAGATTTTTTTAAGAATCAAAAGACTATCCCCAAGATAATGAAGATAATGGCAGTACAATATGGCTTGGTGGCTAAGGAAAGGACTTGTCGAACGACGGGACCCTGTTACTCGAGTTACTCGAGTCACCCTTGAGCACTCGACACGAGTGGGTCGGATACTTGACCCAAGCGGGTCGGATACCTGACCCGAGTGGGTTGGATATCCACAGGGCACCCGTTGGTCGACCTAATTGAGTTGGAATAGAACACTAGTTACTTCATTTTCGGCATAGAATTCCTTAATTTTTCGAGATCACCTTTCATGATTTGATTATATCTCTTAGGGAGTCTTATCATAATCCTAACAGAAATCCTCTAAGGGTTATAAATAGAAGGGATTGTCGTGCTCCTAGAAAATCAAATTTTGAGAGTCGAATACTCTGTTCATATTGTCAATGCTCCATACTCAATAAGCCTTCTCCTTCACCCAATTGTCGTCTTACTCCGTTCTGTGTTTTTCTAGCTACGTATATTTTGCCTCTCTATAATTGTTTATTATTTGCTAATTCTAAAAGAATCCTACATTCTTTGGTGATTCCACTGGGGGTGAATTTGTGAATGGTCAATACTCGAAGTGGACTATACACAACACGAAAAGCAGTTATGTTAGAAGGTCATTCTAACAGTAACGAGCACAATGACGCACCTGGGGCTGAATAGCAAGCGAATCCCGACAACAACCATGATGATCTGTTCTTAGATGCGCTACAGGCTGTCTAGGATGGTCAGACTAGCATTTTAAACGCAATAGCAAGACTGAAAGATTAGCTTTTAGCCGCAGTAACAAATGCCAACAGAGTAGAGGTACCAGTTGAGAGGGTACTAGTAAAAGAGGTACTTGCAAAAGAGGTACTCGCAGATCCACAGGTGACCCTAGTAGGTCAACAACAGCGTATCAAATTGCTCAACCCCAAGCGTAGGTGACCCCGATGACAGAATGAAGTGACAGCTACCATCCTTGTCAGACTCAGATATTTAGCCGCCTTATTTATTGTATCTGTTAAGAGTGTCTTACCCTGAAGGATATACGGCCCCAAAAATAATAAAGTTCGACGAAAGGAGGGAAAATGTCGCGGAGCACGTGGGAAGATTCATGGAGACGTTGGGAGCCTATGAAGGGAATCATATACTACGTCTGCGGGAGTTTTTCAATTCTTTGATAGACCGGGCCTACAGTTGGTACGTCAACCATGCACCTGGCTCAGTCATCACTTGGGAAGACATGATCAACAAGTTCCACACCAAGTTCTTCCAAATTCATGAGAAGGTAACAGCACTCACCCTAGTGAGAGAAACACAGAGGTTGGGAGACGACTTGCTCAAGTATGTCAAGAGATTCCAAGACTTAGCCTATGTTTGGACTAACTTTTTTTAGTTGCTTTTAAGTTTTTTGACTTTTTTGTAAAAAAGTAAATACAAAAATATGTAAAAAAAAATCAAGAAAAGCCTAATTAAGCCAAACTAGTTGGCTTTTTTTGACTTTTAAGCCAAAAAGTTGGGAAAAAAAGCTAGCCCAAACGGAGGCTTAGCTGTTGAGTGCCATAATCCAGTTAGCGAAACTCACTTGGTACAGATATGTGTTCAAAGGATTTTACAGGAATACAAAGCGCATCTCATCAATCACAATCTGCCCACATTCTCAGCTCTGATCGATGTAGTTCGAAACCTCTGCAATACAATTAAACCACCAACCAAGCCGATTTTGTTTCGCAGCGATAGGGCTCAAGCTTCTACAACCTCTAGTGGATAAAAGCGAAAAAGGGGGAAAGTAGATGACGAAAACAAAAGGTGGCGAGAAAATGACTCACCACCGTATCCATGCAGTACCGAGATGGTAAAGAAGCTAGTCAAAGAACAGGTAGTCAATAAAGAGTTAACGCTCCCACCGATAGAAACTCTTCCATCCAAAAAGACAGAGAATGGCGGAACTACTGTGTCTATCACCGGACCACCTATCACTCCATAGAGAGGTGCTTCACGCTCCGGGGAATTTTCATATGAAAGGTAGTCGAGAAGCAGCTCAAGTTTACAAATGAGGAGGATAACGATGTCAGTAAAAGTCCATTCCCCAAACATCACAGAGAAGTTAACATGATGACAGTAGATAATGAGATACATGAAGTAGCAGATTGCAGAGGCATATAGGATCCAGTCGAAGCACTGTAAGAGTTATCCAAATTCAAGCAGTTTTACGATCAGCTCAAATTCACTACGAACGCACGAAGAGAGGCGGCTAAGGCAATAATGCGGCTGGCAGAGGCCAACAACTCAAACTGCATGGCCTCGGAGGGAGTACTCCAGAAGGTAGCCATAAATTCTTTAAATGCAATAGTATTCACTGAATGTGACAAAAGGTATTCCTTTCCTCATAATCGACTTCTACATATTACTGGTGTTATAAATGGGGTATTCTTTAAGAATATGTTCCTGGATAGTAGGGCTACGATTAATATTATGCCTAAGAAAACATTTGAAAGAGCAGGAATCTCATAAGACAAAATAGTCAGCCAAGCCGTCACAGTGACTGGGTTTGGCGAAGAAAGGAAGAAAACGCAGGGGTATATCATGGTGAATCTCGAGCTGTAGGAAATTTGCATGCCTGTCAAGTTCCACATCATTGATGCGGATACAAGCTATCACGTGATTTTGGAGAGATCCTCGATGCACAGGTACAGTGCTATTCCCTCAAGTTATCATCAATGTGTAAAGTTCTGTCGCAAGGAAAGGAGGTCATTATGGGGGCAACTAGGAAGCCATTACACTATAGGGAAGCACATCTGGCAGACGCTATCTTCTTTGATGAGTTATCGAAAAGCAAATCAATCGTTGACAAGGCAAGATCAGTCAAGATACCGAAGTGGGAAGATTTGAACAAAGGAAGAATGGAGACAAGATCAAATAGTAAGACAAGGGAACCCAAGTCAAAACCAGCGATGATCAGTGAAAGTTCAAAGAAGAATGGGAGAAGAAAAGCTAGTGATGAGAAAGTTAGAGAGGAGTGGGGACTAAATGAGGGTCCAGGCTCTATTTAAAACTGAATGAAGGGAAATGAGGGGCCAAGGAGCATTAATGCACCTACTCAAGGAAGACGAGGCGACGCGCCAACTAGCACGTGCACACGCGTAAGTCGACGCGTGTGTTGTACGCGCTAACATGGGTCGAGTGACTTGTGCACATGCAGGGAAAAAATGTAGATGACCATTAACGAAAAGTAATTAACCGACCTGCGAGTTCAAGTATATCCAAATCTCGAGCTACCCGGACGAACTACACACTATGATGATTAAATAGAGTAAAGATGCTTCCACCCGAGCTGCTTGGAATCTGAGTGACTCTCTTTTCTCAGTAACTCGATCAAGTCTCACTGGTTATCCGAGTTACTCGAGTGACTTCGGTTATTTGAGCCTCTCGAAATCTATCTCAATAGCTAAGCAAGTTTATGGCTTTAATTGGCCTCGAGATCATATGGTAGACTTGCATAGCCTAGTATGGATTCGAGTAGTTTAGCTCGGCTAGATGGTACCCATGGCTTAACTCTTAGTCATTCGAAGTACGTATTGCCTTGAATTACTAGTGAGATTCAACTTAAGGAGTACTTCGAGCTACTAAGACGACTAGTAGCTCAACCAACTAATCTACCTGTCCAACATCAAAAGAACATGTAGAAAATATCTTGCTCTAAAGCTGCACGACTCATATGGGCTGGGGGCTAGACCAGACCTGCTCGAAGTTGATAAAATCTTCTCGAGCTGTAGAGACCCGAGTCACTGAAACCCCCAGTAGCTCGGGTACCTAATGTTGCTACATATCGCACAGAAATATATGGCATTCCATAACATAGACTATGAAGCGTAGTCATGACTATGAATAAAGACATTTCACGGCACAGACTGTGAAGCATAGCACAAACTATGATAGTAGCCTTGGTTACTCCATTACCATGACACATACCATGAAGATAGCACAGACTGTATTATTAATTACCATGACACAAACCAAGAAAAAAACACAAAGTGTATTATTACCACGATACAAGTCGTAAAGACAGCACAAACTGTGTAGCTCTGACTGCTTAAATACAATGACATAGCACAGACTATGTGGTTCAGCACAGACTAAATAAATTCAAGCAGATATAGCACAGACTATATGATTATAGATTCATCTGAAAATCGAAAGACTATCCAGAAGGTAATGAAGACAGTAACAGTACAATTCT
>JAULJZ010029409.1:0-15192 GCA_032270985.1 Heliamphora pulchella | reverse complement strand
ATTAACGAAAAGTTAATATTAAAGTCTAAATATCCAAGATTATAAATTAAATAGGTTTCGGTAAAATACTTTAAATAGTAAAGATGCTATGGATTAATAGAAATTAAAGATAAGAAATATATTTAATATCTTATAATGTAAATAAAGAGTAAAAATCTTAATTAAGTTTATCTTTTAAAATAAAGATTTTAGGATACGTGAGAATTTAATAAAAATTGACATAAGAGAAATGACATAGGAGAAATAACATAAGAGAAGTAAGATAGAATAGTTGAATAGAATTTCGTTTAATTATTGTTTTAATATGTTGACTAGATTTGGAGTTTCAAAGCAATTGAAACCAAGCCCTGCTAGATCAGGTGAGTCTCTGATATCTGAACTAGTTTTATTTCACGTGGATGCTTGATATGTTATATTGTTAAAGCATGAAAACGAATGATGGAAACGAATATAAATGATGAAACTAAAAAAGAATGATGAAAAATGGAAACAAATGAAAGTGTTGCATGAAAGAATGATGGGTTAAACGGAATCCTAGCCGCTGCGGGACGATAAGCATACCAGCGAGGCGAGGCAATAAGGGTGGTGGGTCACGGCCAGGTGGTTATAAGGAATGATCATGTCCACTGTATAAAATGTAGGGTTGCTCCCTACCGAATTCTGGCTAACAGTTTAATGTGTATATCATTCTAACACTGTGTAATAATTAAGAGTTCAGATATCATTGAATTCACACTAGCTGTGCTAATGAACGTTGAAACATTTTAGGTGACGCGTGATAGAATAAAGTAAGTGATAGCTAAGAAAAAAAGTTTAAAATTCATTTCAATTGTTATATTGCAATTTAATTCATGTATTTGATTATAATGTTTGAATGTTTAACGCACCGTTAGAAGCTCTAGGAGTTTTGAAATGATATACTGAAAATGATTTCTGTTAATGAATAAGTTACTTTTGTTTCAAAACTGAAATGATTTGAATGAGTTTGTTTAAAAAGAAAAAAAATTTCAGTCGACAAAATTCAAAATGAGAAAGTGAAAAATAAAGAAAGAAATAGGCCTTTGGTGGGTTTTGACTCAATAGCCGGTCACAGACGCCATATATGAAAATGGGTCGTGACAATCTAGACCAATCAGGGTCTCAGCCAAAACAAGAGGCACGGAGTCCTTCCATTTCCTTATTTTCTCAGCAATGTCCACCAGAATAGTGCTAACCTAGTCGTCACCAGAAACAAGAAGGTACCTGACAAGAAGATAGAAGCACAAACCATAACGGCGTTGCAACTAAAAGTTAAAGTCACCAAGGGCACTGGTAGGGAAGAATCTGTGTCCAATGAATTTCCATGGATGAAGAAAGAAACCTCTTAGCCAGTCAAACCACAAGGATGCATGTTGAACATGTAAGGTATTGGCATGAACTCCCATGGGAAGAGATTAAGACTGACGGTGAACTCCTTTACAGTGGGGCAAAACTCTTCAAGACTAAAGCAAAAAATATGAGCCAGTGGATCCGGAATGCTGTGCAGCAATTGTTCGTTGATCCAAGCTCTGGTGCTCTAGGAAAACTTCTTTCAAATCCTAGTCATATGCAAAGCGTTGTCTAGGTACTAGGTTCGCAAGACGACCCTCAGGTTCCCTAAGCCCTGGTGCACCAGGCAAATCTCTCAAGCCCTAATGATTAGGCACCCTAAGCGCTGGTACACCAGGTAAATCCTCATAACCCTAGGTTCGTATGTGTGTGACAACTATTCGGTTCTCTCAAGTCATAAAGATTAGGCACCCTAGGCTGTGGTGCGCTAGACAAATCCTCATAACTCTAGGTTCGTATGTGTGTGACGACCCTTCGGTTCTCTCAAGCCCTAAAGATAAGGCACCCTAGGCCCTAGTGCTCCAGGCAAATCCTCATAACTCTAGGTTCGTATATGTGTGACGACCATTCGGTTCTTTCAAGCCCTAAAGATTAGGCACCCTTGGCCCTGGTGCGCCAGGAAAATCCTCATTACCCTAGGTTCGTATGTGTGTGACGACCCTTCGGTTCCCTCAAACCCTAAAGATTAGGCACCCTAAGCCCTGGTGCACCATGCAAATCTTGCACGTCCTAGTAGAAGACTAGGAACCCTAAGCTCTAGTGCGCTAGGCATCCGAGTTTTTAGATCTTGACTTGTTCTACTAATTCATGGTTTTCCTTCTGATAAATTTAATTTTAAGTCGTGATTTGAGTTTTATTTATTTTTATCCGGCTTTTGTTCCGAATTGTTTGGTCTTGACTCGACTTACTAATTCGTGGTTTTCTTCCGATAAATTTAATTTTAAGTCGTGACTTGGCTTTTAATTATTTTTATCTCGTGCTTTTTTTTTCGAGTTTTTAGGTCTTGACTCGACCTATTAATTCGTAGTTTTCTTCTGATAAATTTAATTTTAAGTCGTGACTTGGCTTTTAATTACTTTTATCTCGTGCCTTGTTCTGAGTTTTTAGGTCTTGACTCGACCTATTAATTCGTGATTTTTCTGATAAATTTAATTTTAAGTCGTAACTTGGCTTTTAATTACTTTTATCCCGTGCTTCATCTCGAATTTTTAGGTTTTGACGCTACCATTAATTTGTGGTTTCTTCCGATAAAATTAATTTTAAGCCGTAACTTAATTTTTAATTATTTTTATCCTGTACTTCGTTCCTAGTTTTTAAGTCTTGACTCGACTTATTAATTTGTGATTTTTCTTCCGATAAATCTAATTTTAAGCTGTAACTTGACTTTTAATTATTTTTATCCCGTGTTTCATCCCGAATTTTTAGGTCTTGACTAGACCTATTAATTCGTGGTTTTTCTTCCGATAAATCTAATTTTAAGCCGTGACTTGGCTTTTAATTATTTTTATCATGTGCTTCATTCCGAGTTTTTAGGTCTTGATCCGACCTATTAATTCATGGTTTTCTTTTCAATAAATCTAGTTTTACACCGTGACTTGGCTTTCAATTATTTTTATCTCGTGTTTCGTTTCGAGTTTTTATGTCTTGACTCGACTTATAAATTCATGATTTTTCTTTCGATAAATTTAATTTTAAACTGTGACTTGACTTTTAATTACTTTTATCTCTTGCTTCATTCCGAATTTTTAGGTTTTAACTCGACCTACTAATTCGTGATTTTTCCTCCTGATAAATTTAATTTTAAGCTGTGATTGGCTTTTAATTATTTTTATCCCGTGTTTCTTTTCGAATTTTTAGGTCTTGACTCGATCTATTAATTCGTGATTTTTCCTTCTGATAAATTTAACTTTAAGCCGTAACTTCGCTTTTAATTATTTTTATCTCGAGTTTTTAGATCTTGACTCGATCTATTAATTAGTGGTTATCCCTTCCCAGTAAAAATAGTTGTAAATCTTGACTCGATTTTTAATTATTTTTATCCTGTGCTTCGTTCCGAGATTTTAGGTCTTGACTTGGCCTATTAATTCGCGATTTTTCTGTCTGATAAATTTAATTTTAAGCCGTGACTTGACTTTTACTTATTTTTATCCCGTGTTTCATCCTGAATTTTTAGATCTTGACCCGACCTATTAGTTCGTGATTTTCCCTTCTGATAAATTTAATTTTAAGTTGTGACTTGGCGTTTAATTATTTTTATCCCGCTTTCAGGACTTGACTTGACCGATCAATTCACTGTTGCTTTTCTGGTTAAGATAATTTTTAAAATCTTGACTCGATCCTTTTGATTATTTTATCTCCAGCCGAGTTCTTAGATCTTGACTCGATCTTTGACTTGTCTATTTGTGCTCTCTTTAGATCTTGACTCGATCTTCAGGAGTTGTTTGATCATGTTAGTGTTTTACGTAATATCTGCCTCATGTTGAGCATATGCATCATGTTTAGTATCTTGCATCTGTGCATTTGCCCAAAGAACTACGTTTTGATCTAATCCTTAGCAAAGGGGTACGTAGATAGCTCGATAAAAATTTTAGTATGACCAACATCATATGCATGCTTATGTGTTTGTGGCCTAAGATTGACGGCTCGGTCAAATAAATGTTGTCTCTAGATCTCTGATATAACTTGCTTCGCGCGTTGCTATGCAAGTTATATTAAAGAGTAGCAACTGTAGACACCCCAATTTGACCCCACCTAATCTTAGTAGAATCAGATGTGAAAACAATTGGAATGATGCCTCAGTTCAATCCTCGAAAAATGATCTAAGATAGGTATTTAAACCTAATGATTAAATCCTTCAAACCAATGAAATCATCTTGAACAACCATGTTCATTGTGACGACCGCTAATAGAACCTCTTGGAAGCTCCACGTTTTGTGGCAACCGCCATGTCCATTGTGACGACCGCCAATAGAACCTCTTGAAAACCTTAGCTCAAGGCAGCGACTGTCACATTGAACCTTGGTGTCGCCAACTCCAACATGGTGTAGACACCCCAATTTGACACCGCCCAATCTTAGGCGAATTCAATGATGAAAACTGGTGAATTAGTGCCTCCGTACGATCCTCGAGAAGTGATCCAAGCTTAGTACTTGAACCCGAAACCTTCAAACCAATGAAATTTTGTCGAACCATCGAAACTTGCTGCCCAAGTAAGGCGACTGTCATGTTCATTGTGGCGGCCGCCAATAGAACCTCTTGGACACTCTAGCCAAACGTGGCGACCACCACATTTCATCATGGCGACCGCCATAGAACTTTGTGGAACATTTTAAAACCATGGCGACCGCCAACTTGCATCATGGCGACTGCCAACTCCAAATGGACTTACGTGTCCCAAAACGGGGCAACATCTCATTGGTTGAAGAATTCTATAAATACCGTACCCAAGCGTACGTTTTCAGTACGAATTTTGAGTGAGAGAGACTCTGCCAATATATCGAGCAATTCCGAGCCCCGACGCTGAAGTCCTGCTGAAATCCCGAGCCCCGATCCTCCAATACTTACATTTGAAGCCTTAGCTTGGAATTACCACCCAAAAATTGAAGCACATTTCCCAATTTGAGGATTCCATGACTCAGGTACTTCGTTCGGATCCCCGATATTTCTAAACTCCGCCTTCTCTCTTTCGGGTGATCGCGTTAATTTTCAATTTCAATTTGTACATTTCTTTTACCTATGTAGCTAATATTGCTTATTACTTAATTTGCTTTGTTAAATTTAGTCTTTTAAATTAATCGCTTATTTCACATATTCACACTAAGCACATTGTCCTTATCTCTCTTATTTTTATTACTTCATCAATTTTGTACTAAAATATTCTTGCAATTACAACTAATTAATGTTGTTAATTGTTACAATAAGGCACTTACATTTATGTGAATGTAGTAATTAATACTACACTTCACATTTGAATTAGATAATTATTTTTAATTTTTTTTTATCTTTCTAGCAATAATCTAATTTTTTTTATTAATTTTTCTCTTCATTTCTTTTTTTAGTAATCTCAATTTAATGTATCCTTCTCATAAGCATTAGTTTAATATTTTTATATTAGCATTTATCTTTTCTTTCTTTTCTTTTAGTTAATTTAATATCCTTTTCTAGTTTTTTTTCTATTTTCTTTTCTTTCTCTTTTATATTAGTATAATTTCTTTCTTTGATATTTTTTTTTCATTACTAGCCTTAAAATTCTTTATAATGTCTAATTTTCTTTTTGTTTTCTCTTAATGCTAATTTATTTTCTCTTCATTAGTGTTTCCTTTTCTTTCATGTTAGTATTTATTCCTATAAGGCTCATTCTTCATTTTCTTTTTCTAGCTTTATTTTCTTATAATTTTATTTTATCTTTCTTTTTCTTTTATTTTTATTAACCATAAAAAATCATAAAAAGTCTTTTAATTTAATTCTCATTATTTGAATGCAATTTTCTTCCCTTTTGTTTTCTTTTCTCTTTATTTTCTTTCATTTCTTTTAAAATTTAAATAGTTAATTTTCTTTCTCATTAGTTCAATAAACATTTTTTAGTTTCCTTATTTCTAGTATAAATTTTCTTTTATAATTTTTTTCTTTATTTTCATTAAATCTTTGAACTCTCTGTTGTTAAAATATACTTATTTTTGCTAGTAGACTTTCTTACTTTTAAAATATAGAATTCTTGTGCATCTTTTATTTTTATTTTTATTTTATTTTAGTACCTATCATGTTCTTATTTTTTTTTCTAAGTGAATGTTATGCATGTTTTGGTTATTTTTTTTAAATGCATATTTAGAGTTATTTAATTTATTTTGTAGCAAATCATGTCTAGGATATTTTAGCATCTTTAGCTTATTCATTTGAACCATACTAGTTTAGTTTATTTTTATAAAATCGCATGCGGGTGTGTTCCATGTATCCTTTAGATAGAAATTGCATGTCATAGGATTTTGGAATTAATCCCTTTATTTGTCCTAATTTAAAGTGCTATGTACATATGTTATGTATTGTTCATATTTGATCTTGAATGTTCTCTTTTTGCCTCTATTTTCTTTAGTTGCATGCATTTGAGAAATTCTATCAAAGAACCAATGACGATTAGTAAAGGCTAACCTTACGGTTGGGCGAATGGGGTGCCTAACACCTTTCCTGACTCGTACCTTAGCTCCCGAACCCTATTTCTCTCGTTAACATTTTAAAAATCAGTGGCTATTCTTGTTTTTCTTAGTTTTTCTTAAAAACTAAGTGGCGACTCTATTTTCGATAAAAGGGGTTTTCAAATTTTGATTTTCAAAGTGTTAAAATATTTTTCAAAACATCTTTTGAATTATCTTATTTTTTACCCCTAAATTCTAACGCCACAGTATTTTCTAGCGACTCTGCTAGGGACTGGTTTACAAAATCAAATAAGAGTGCTAGAATTGAAAGCATCATTGGTTCTTAATAAAAATTTCTCATTTGCATGTTCGTATGCATGTGCATTGTCCTTCAAACCCCCCTGCCTAGTCGACCTGATGCCCTGAACGTTAATCCGTTTCAGAGATTATTGGGAAGACGGACAACCCTTACTGACTGTACGCTATCATAGATACAATAAAAGAGTTTGAGCGTATTGTTTGACCATGTCCTGCACTACTCCAGGCATGGGAGGTATATACCCAGCTCTATTCAGAAGGTACTCTGTTCAGATTAACTAAAATTGGCATTTTGCATATAGTGAACTTAGAATTCCCCAATTAGAAGCTACTAACCCTAATAGAATTATGTGCTTTTTTTTATCGTATATTTTGATTGTATATTGTTAGGATTGTTTGTTCGGATTAGACTACTTCTTTCCTTGGGTTCGGCTCGAAATTTCTGTTATCCTTTTAATAGATTAGTTTTTTGCCTTCGGGTTCTTACCCAAATTTCGTCCTTCACCCTGATCGGTTTCTCACGTTGTAGTTTTCTTCCCGGTGTCATGCCCGTGTTTCATTCTAACACCCCTAGGATAGTCTCTCTTTTCTCCAACTTCTTCTCAGATTATTAGTTCTTCTCTGTTGATGTTTTAGGCTTCCTCCCGGGGTCATGCCTGTGCTTCATTTGGACCTTTAAGATTATTTCTCCCCCTTTCGGGTTCTGCTCGGGTTGCTAATTCTATATCTTGTTTTTTTTAGTCTAGGCTTGCTTTCTTCAAACCCCTTTCTTTCGACCTATGTGAGAAAAGTTTTATTTTTCTACCGTTATGCTGCCGATTTTCCTCATAGGTCGAACTAGTCTCTTGAGGATTAGAATAGTCTTTTTGTCGAAACGTCGTCCGCTTAGATAAAACCTTTTCTCTAGAACTTGGTTGATCTATCCCATTTGGTTCACATTTTGGGTTTTTAGATGTTCAGTTATTATGCTGGTGGTATGAGCCCGACAGGAGTATTATTTCAATTTCAGCTGTTTTGGGTATCTGAGATATTTACTGTCTATTGTCTGAATTCTTTCCAAAAATGTCTAAGACTGGATATTCTGCTTGTGGGCTCAGGTTTTTTTGTGGGTTACCATTGATCCGAAAAGAGTGCAGTTGACACGAGTTTGGGTAAGATCAGAATCAGGCAGACTTCGTAGAGTTTTCGAATCAACAGACATGGCAGAGAACGAAGTTAATTTGACAGTCCTGATGAGGGCTATTACCGAGATACAGTGGGCTGTGGAGCAGCAGATCCAGGCTCAAACTCAATGTCAGGCACAGATACAAGTGATTCAGGCCCGTATGCTCGGTGTGAATGGGCAACTAGATAATACGAATGAGAATGGCAAAGATTTTTGGGATGACAACAAAGGACTAGAGATACCGCAAGTTGCTGTGCCACCTCGGTTTCCCCGCTCGATTATGGTAGAAGATGAAAATACCACTCAGTATAGGGAATCCGCACTAGCAGATAAGATTAACCGAATGAAAAAAGTGTTAAGGAAAGCTAAAGGAGTTGAGAAATATATACTTGATGTAGGGGGACTCTGCCTGTTCCCAGATGCCAAATGCCAGAGAAGTTCAAAATGCCAGAAATAGAAAAGTTTGACGGCACTGGGGATCCCCGTATCCACCTAAGATTGTATGTAGGCACCCTCTCCCCCATGGGGATCGATGATCAGCTTAAAGCCCAATTGTTCCATCGATCGCTTTCTGGGGCTGCGCAAAGATGGTTTCTCTCTCTAGAAGTGGCCAAAACTAGAATATAGGAGGATATAGCCACCGTCTTCATCAGCCAGTATGGCTACAACGTCCAGCTGGACTTCACTACTCAAGAACCTGAGACAACCCGACAAGAGAATCGGGAATCTTTTGTCGACTTTTGGACCAGTTGGAGGGGTAAAGCTGCAAAGATGACAAATAGGCCCACTGAAAAGGAATAGGTAAGAATAGTGGTGAAAAACCTGTAGAGCGTTATTTGATCACGCAGCCACTCTCTATATTCGAACAATTGTTCGATGCTGGGGTACAAATTGAGAACGCTATCCATCCGATGATATCGAAAAGACAGAATTCAGTCAGAAACCACCAAGAAGGAATTTCCTCGCAACCAATCAAAAGCCATCCACAGCAACTAACCTCGTGTCCCGCTCCAGCGAGGTGAACCTTTGGAACCCTTCTTTCTCCACCCATCATACAAGCAACCTTCTGTAGTCGGAAAATGGTCAGCAAACACTACAACAGCCACGAAGAATTTTTACCACTCTCAACATCTCATTATCCACTGCTCTAAACCATTTGGTAGAGAAAGGACTCATCAAGGTACTAGATCCTATGCCAGCACCTGAACCGCTTCCCCCGAGATACAATGCCTCTCAATACTGTGCTTTCCATTAGGGTCACGGGCATTTAATTGATAAATGCATGAGGCTCTGACATGAGATCCAGAATCTCATTGACAACAAAGTGATCTCTCCTCCCTCAGTCACCCCGAAATCGAACGTCACAACCAACCCACTGCCAAATCATGCCGACAGGCTGGGGTAAATTACGTGTCTTTAGGAGAATCAGAGGACCCGAATCAGCACATCTGCTCCGCACACCTACCCTGCCCTCATGTTTCAATAACTGAGAACCAAACAGTATGCTCATTCATGATGATTAAAGGCAGTAGAGACATAATAGAAGAATGAAATGATAATGCCTGGGAATGGTATCGATCGATGATCCAAATCTACCAACAGGAAGAGGAGCGCAATGAGGTAGATGATTGGCTATTAGATTATCCAACTCGGCCTTATGGGTTTGGCCATGTACTCGATGGAATCACCCTTCTTCAACTTTTTGAGGAAGAAATGTACGTCGATGAAATGCAGTCCTACTGGCTGGTTAGGATTTTGTTGAAATCTGATAGGACCGAATGGATTGATTTTTGGGCCACTCAGGAGCAGCAAGTAAACTTTATCGAAGAGGATATCTGGGAGGAGGTTGACAATACATGGGCCATCGAAGATGATCAGGAAAGAAGGAAAAGGGTAGCCGTTAGTGACCTAAGTGATTTATGGGCATTCAAAGGCCCTTTGCACGTAAACGAAGTAAGACAAACTGATAGTGTGACGCCGGGGTTATGGGACCCCGAAGATGACGTGGAATACCTAACTAGAAGTGGAGGACACTTTAAGCCAGCTCAGTTAGAGAGAGGACATCCAAGTGGGAAAGGAAAAGAAACAGAGCAAGAGGAGGAAGATGATAATGTACTGAGACAGTTAAAAAAGACGTAGGCTAACATTAGTATCTGGGTCTTGTTGATGGTGTCACATAAGTATAGACAAACTATTTTGAAGGTGTTGAATAAGGCCAGTGTCTCGATAGATGCAACCCCCGAGCAGCTTATTGGTCTCATTTTGCCAACCGTCGAACCAAAGGTCATTTCCTTTTCGATAAGATTCTGCCCACTGAAGGAAAAAGTCACAATAAGCCGCTTCACATCACCGTCAAGTGCCTAGAAAAGTGGGTCCCGGTGACCCTTATTGATAATGAATTTTTTTTGAACGTCTGCCCGTTGAGAACATCCGTCTGCTTAGGGATGAGGCCAAATCAGTTCACTCCCTACAATCAAGGAGTACGAGCCTACAACAACATAAGAAGGGATGTGCTAGGACTGGTGTCATTTTCCGTTTCAGTAGGACCTCTGGAAACATCAGTAGAGTTTCACGTGTTAGATGTACCGACCTCCTTCAATCTACTGCTGGGCAAGCCGTGGATGCATGACCCAAATGTCCAAATAGTACCATCTACCCATCACCAAAAATTGAAATTAATAAAGAACGAGGCTGTTTTGACCATTCATGGAGAGGACAATATTCACCCTCCGAAAGGAGGAGAGGGTACAACTCTGCTAGAAGTCCAACATAGTGAAGATGATGTGTTGCTCAGTGGTTTTAGTATGATGAAGTATAGGCTGTTCAGACGCTGATGAATGAGAAAGAAAGGTATGTTAACCCACGAGCTTTAACAATGATGAGAAAAATATCCTTCTTCCCTGGCATGGGATTAGGGCGCAAGTAGTAGGGAATCCTGGAACCCATTCAGGTATTGCCGACTTTGCACCGTTTTAGTCTTGGCTATGAGCCAACGGAAGAAGATCTGGAAGGGCCTAGAAGGGGACGAAAGGCCAATTATTCTAGGACGCTCAATTGGTACTTCGTCAAGAAGGGGGAAGATTTCTCGTATTATGGCTTTCCAAAGCCGTGGGTCGACAAAGAGGCTAATCAAAAGTTACTGGGGTTGGAGATCTTTTTCAGCCACTAGCTGTCTGATACGGAAGAGGAAAAAACAATGAAAATAGAGAAGGAAGAAATGAATGTTCAGGGAGAGGACTGGGCTGACAAGTTTGATGGAGCTGACTTGGGCATGCTGTTCAATGAGAATATGGCTCAGTTGCTTATAACTGAATTAGACTGCTTCATGATGGGTTTCAGCACGCTAGCCGACTGCACCAAGCTTATTGTCAATGCTGCTGCAAAAGAAATAAAGAATTGGACCATCGAGTTTTGTAATGAGCAGGTTGCCTATCCTGAGTCTGAATTTGAGTCGGAGTTTGTAGTTAAGGGCACATCTGTTGGTGCTCCTCCCCATGCTTTTACCATCGAGTTTGTAATTCCCACTGTTCTTAATGAAATAAACAAAGTTTTTGGTTACTCTGCTTTATTTGATTTATTTCATACGCTTCCGACGATTTCAAATTTGACGGGAATATTCCCGAAGAAATAAAATTTTTAATAAAAAGAGAAGAAGAAATGCGTGCCCAACCAATAATTGAAAAAACTTTGTCAATAAATCTGGGTAATGAGAATAACCCGCAAATGTTTAAATTGGCTCTTCTTTATCCTTAGGTGAACAAGAACAATTAATAACTTCATTAAAAGAATTCAAAGATGTATTTGCATGATCTTACGAGGATATGCCCAAAATTGATCTTGATATTGTCCAACACCGCATCCCCCTATACCCTGATACTAAACCAATCAAACAAAAATTAAGACGGATCCGGCCAGAATAGGCTCTGAAGATCAAGGAAGAGGTTGCCAAACAGATCAACATTGGGTTTCTGATGGTAACTGAGTATCCAAAATGGGTAGCCAATATAGTGCAAGTTTTAAAGAAGGAAGGTCGTATCCGAGTCTGCATGGATTTTTAGGACCTCAATAAGGCCAGCCAGAAGGACGATTTTTCACTACCGCACATCGACGTCCTAGTAGACAGCACAGCGGGGCATGCCTTGCTGTCATTCATGGATGGCTACTCTAGGTACAACTAGATTTTGATGGATCCTTAAGACAGAGAAAACACGACATTCACCATACCCTGGGGGACCTACTGTTACCGTGTTATGCCGTTTGGCTTGAAAAATGTCGGGGCAAGCTATCATAGGGCTGCCACTACCTTATTGCATGACATGATACATAAGGAGGTCGAAGTGTACGTGGACGATATGATTGTCAAATCCAAGGATCAGAAAGGCCACATCACAGCTCTGCGAAATTTTTTTGAAAGGATCCAAAAGTACAAGATACGACTTAACCCACAAAAGTGTTCCTTCAGGGTTACCGCTGGGAAGATGCTTGGATTTATGATTACTCAATGGGGCATTGAAGTCGATCATTCAAAAATTAAGGCAATCTTTGAAATGCCTCCTCCAAGGACCGAGCGAGAAGTCAGAGGCTTCCTGGCTAAAATCTAATTTATTAGCCGCTTCATCACAAAATTGACAACTACTTGTGAGCTACTCTTCCATCTGTTGAAGAAGGGAGTTGAATTTGAATGGGATCAGAAATGCCAATACGCCTTTGATGTTGTGCGACAGTACCTACAAAATTCACCCGTTCTAGTTCCTCCCGAACCTGACAGGCCACTAATTCTTTACTTGTCAGTGACTGACTCAACTATGGGATGCATGCTTGGACAAGGAGAAACCAGAATCGAAAAGGTCGTCTACTACTTAAGCAAGAAGATGATCGGGTTAGAAATACGGTACATACCGCTGGAGAAGACATGTTGGGCCTTGGTTTGGGCTTCCTCAAAACTAAGGCATTATATGCTGTCTTTCACAGTGAACATCATCTCCCGGATGGATCTGTTGAAGTATCTGTTCAAAAAGCCAGCACTAACAGGAAGGCTAGCCCGATGGAAGCTGCTATTATTTGAGTTTGATCTCCAATATGTCACCTGAAAGTCAGTCAAAGGTAGAGTAGTGGCAAAATTTTTAGCCGACCAACCAGTTGAAGGGGATGAAAATACAGAGTTTCAGTTTCCTGATGAACAATTGATGAAAGTCAGGGATGATTAATGGACTCTATATTTTGATGGCGCGTCCAACCAATATGGCTATGGAATAGGAGTCCTTATTGTCACTCCCAATGAATCACATGTTCTGCTGTCCCTAAAACTCAATTTTGAAGTCACAACAATCAGGCTGAGTATGAAGCATGTTTAGCTGGATTGGAGGCAGCCTTAGAACTAGGGACAAGGAAGCTAGAAGTCATCAGAGACTCGGCGCTAGTGGTTTCACAAGCTAGAGGAGAATAAAAGGTCAGGGACGTGACATTCATTCTCTACCATCAGGAACTAGAGAAGCTGATACCGTGCTTTGAATTGGTGATCTTTACCCATGTGCCGAGACTACAGAACAAGTTCACCGATGGACTGGCCACCATAGCATCCATGATTGACATACCACCCGGAGTTCGGATGAGACCTTTGATAATTCAGCAGAAGAGGAAGCTGGCATATAAGATGACAGCCGCTATTAAAGAAAGCACTGATGGACTTCCATGGTACTTTGACGTTCAGAACTTCAAAAAAAAGGAAAATATCCCAAGCTTGCCAGTGAAAAGGACAAACGGGCAATATGACGACTATCTGCGCAGTTTGTCATTTGTGGTAGTAGACTGTACAAACGAGGACATTCTGGGGTCAACAAGCTGTGTGTAAACACTAAAGAGGGCTAAGAGTTGATGAAAGAGATACATACAAGAGTCTGTGGACCACACATGAGTGGTAACATGTTAGCCAAGAAGATCCTAACGCAAGGATACTTTTGGGTGGCAATGTAGACAGTCTGTATACAGTTTGTGTCGAGATGCCATAAGTGTCAGATTCACGCAAACCTTATGCACGTTCTGCCGTCTCAATTGTATAACCTGACATCACCTTGGCCGTTCTCAGTATGGGGCATTGACGTAATTGGCAGAGTAACCCCAAAGGCATCCAATGGCCATGAGTTTATCCTCATGGCCATTGACTATTTCACTAAGTTGGTGGAAGCAGCTTCCTACTCAGTATTGAAGGCCTCCCATGTCGCTAAGTTTATCAAGCAAAACATCATTTGCCGAGGAATACCAGATAGTAGCTCATAAGTCCTCGCCATATCGACTGCAAACCAACGAGGCAGTCGAGGCAGCAAACAAAAATATCAAGAAAATTCTGCAAAATATGATCAACTCACACAAAGATTGGCCGAAACATCTACCATTTGCACTATGGGGATACCGAACGTTAATCAGAACCTCAACAGGAACAACGCCATACTCTCTAGTGTATGGGATGGAAGCCGTACTCCCCGTTGAGGTGGAATTCCCTCACTAAGAGTAGTGGCCGAGGCCAGTATTCTAGAAGCAGAATGGTAGAGGAACTGAATGGAAGAGTTGCTCTTGTTTGGTGAAAGAAGGCTGCAGGCTCTGTTTCATGTACAAGGTTATCAAAGGAGGATAGCCCGAGTGTTCAATAAGAAGGTCAGGTTTCGGGACCTTAGAGAAGGAGACTTGGTCCTCAAAGAAATCAGAACTCTTATTTTTGACCCAAGAGACAAGTTCAAGCCAAATTGGTTCGGACAGTTTCTCATCAAAACCATCATGACCGGTGGTGCAGTCATTATCATGGACTTGGATGGTAATGTATTCTCCACTCCAGTTAACCTCGATCAGCTCAAAAAGTATTATCCCTGAGGTAAAAATAAAGATAAAATAAAAGCTCGCTGAGTTAGAAACCAAAAAGGCAACTCAGGAAAAAATTAGAGCAGCCCGCAAGGCCGAAAACTCGAGAGGACGACCTTGGAAAAAGTTAGGGCATTACAAAAAGAGAGCGTCAATACTCGAACAAAAATCGAGCCTGAACTACGTTAAGGCTTGATTTCAACTTTCTAGGATACGTACGCAGCTTCTTTCAAGGAGTCTGACTACATTCTTTATTTTTTAACCATCTTTGAATCTGAGTAAAACCAATGCAAATTAATTTTTGGATTTTGATAATAAAGACATTCAAGTTTCGAATAAATTTGAACCATCTTAAACGTG
>JAULJZ010029398.1:0-15193 GCA_032270985.1 Heliamphora pulchella | reverse complement strand
GTTTTTAAACAAACGGTCACTTTTGGTCTTGAAGGTTCGAGTTAATCCCAGCCGTTCAATGCCGTTCCGTTTGGTTTCATCGAATTGTCGGCCACTCGAACACTCTAGAACTTTACAGTTCTTTAAAATTTATAAATGCACATAATGGCCACGTTTTGGCAAAATTATTTATTTGTTTATTGACTTATAAGTTAAAAAATAAATCACGTTGTTTGAATAGTTAAATAAATTAAAAATAAATAAATAAATTTATTTATTTAAATAATTAAATAATTAAATAAATAAATTAACTTATAAATCAAATAAATTCATTTGAATAACTAAATAAACAAAATTTCCAAGCAGGCATGCCCTCACAAAATCAGCAATGCTACTATCACAATCCTTTAAAAAAAATTAAAGGTGGTGTAGGATAGGTAGTGTTTGGTAATAATAAAATTAGTAATTTATAAATTATAATTTATAATAAAAATTATAAGTATTTAGTAAAATTATATTTTATAGTAAAAATAAAAATATATATATTTATAAGTTGTAATAGAAGTTGTAGGTATTTAATAAAAACTTTTAATATAAAATTAAAATTAATAATAAAAAACTAAAAACTATCAATATTAGCTTTGTTAAATAACTCCAAAATCAACTCATTTTTATAGATACTTGGGTGTTAATTTCTCCTTTCTCATTTGGCCCACACATGTTCTTGTTTCCTAATTTATGGATTTTACCTATCCTAATAACATTTGGGGCAAAAATAATATTTACTTTCTCCATTTTAATTTTTTTCATCTTATTTTCTATTACATAAAATAAATATATTTATATCTAAGTATATAAATAAATATTATTTAAAAAAATTTAACAAGACTAAAATATAAAAATATTAAATTTATTTTTTATTTTAATATTTATTTCTTATTATTTATATTTTTAATTTTAATAATGTATTAACTATTTTTTACATAATATATTATTTTTAATAGTTTATTTGTTTTGAGTGATTTGGAGAGAAAAAAATAAAATTCTTTCCTCTTTAATCATTTGTTTAGTTTACCAAAAAAAAAAAGAAATAGAAAAAATTGAAAAAAAGTGGAAAGAAAAGGTTATTCCTTCAAACTTCTCTTTCAAATCTCTTCAAATTAGAGAAATTTAAAGAGTAAATATTCTTAAGGGATTAGTGATTTTTTATATTAACTAAATTGCATTTCTAAAAATAAAATTAAAAAAAATAATGACAAAAAAAATATTTTTGTAAAATAACTAGTACGGATTTTTTTTTCTTTTCTTTTTTTTTTATAAAGTTTATCTAAATAAGAAATGAGATAAAATTATTTTCTTTTTCTTTTTTATTAATCCAAACAAAATGAGACCAAACACAATTATTTCTTTTCTTTTATTTTCTTTTATTAATAACCAAATGGACTTGAACTCTCATTAGTGTCATGCTATTAAAATTTATAAATTATTATCCTTATATTTATGTTTCCGCTCCTTTTTTGCTTTTTCTTTGACTTTCACTTTACATTTTTGCTTGGATAAAATAAAAAATGAGAACCAAGCAATACATTACTATCTCCATCCTACTCTATTGCCAATTTTAGAGACACTCTCTAAACACATGTACTAGTGGATATGCAGAATAATAAAGTATGTATTTTGAATCTCCTCTTGTCATAGGCAATGATAGTTTTTGGAAAAGGCTTCTTTGCTAGGATTTTTAAATTAATTAGATCTTCGTTTGGTAACGTTTACAGTTTTTTTGTTGTAAACGAAAAAACGTTTATAGTTTACAGTTTTTTTGTTTATCGTTTACAACATATATATATATATATTATATATATTTTAAAAATATACAGATAAATTTATCTATATTCTTTATATGTACTTTCAACAAAACAGATAAATTTATCTGGGTTCTTTACACGTACTTTCATTAAAAGACAGATAAATTTATATGTATTTTTTATACATGTTTTAAAAAGACACAAATAAATTTATCTGTTTAAGGATATTTTTATCCCAAAATGACCATGCGTGTTAAAATTTTTATGAGCATGGACATTAATTGTTAAAAAATCTTATACTATATGAAAAATAATAAACGGTTTATAAATTAGATTGTTCACTAATTTTTCATTTATAAAATACAAAACTATGTACGTCAATTACTTATTGATTCATCTATTAACCATAGATTGTAAAACTAAAATGATAAGTTTATTTAAATTATTTTTTATTACATCGATTATTGATTCTCTAAATAAATATGGTTATATTATTCAAATTTTTAATATATAATATTTTGGGATATTACACAAAATAATACACATGTTAGCTTTTTCTAATAATATTTAGCTTGTGTTTAGGCTAGCTTATTTTTTAGGCTTTTGGCTTAAAAGCCACAAAAAAGCCAACTGGTTTGGCTTATTAAGCTTTTTTTCACTTTTTTTTCACTTTTTCTACATGATTTGACATCAACTTTTTTTTACAAAAAGCCAAAAAACCTAAAAATCACTAAAAATAAGTTAGTCTAAATACAGGCTTAACGCAAAATATCTCAAATCTTAAAATCATAGAAGTATCATTTTTAGTTTGAAAAAAATAATATTTTTTTAGATATAGTTGGTTAAAGCATTAATATAAAATACTATAAATTATATTTAATTAAAATAAGAATTAGGTAGCGAGATGAACTCTTATATAAATTGTTGATGAACTAATCAGCATCTAAAATTATTCACGATATCATTATTGTAAAAATATCTAATTTTTTTCGTGCATAGCACGGATTGAATACTATATATATATATACACGCACGCACTCACATTAATCATAATATGATATTAAGAAATTTAGTTCATCTAAAATTCCGAAGATATCAAATTTTACAATCATTGCTTATATCATGTATTGACAACTCGTTACTTATACGCTAAATTGATGATTTTTTTAATTCTTTTGCATTAAATTTTTTTGTTAATTTATTTGTTAAAAATTCTGTAAGTTTAAAATAGATCTACAATCACATATTTTTAAGTAAAACTACATAATATGACTTTCTTTTATATTATTTTACCATACTAATTTTACTTTACCATTATCAATTGCATATATATATAATATATAAATATTTAGCATTGTACATGGGCCAATTTTTTTTTTTTTTTTTGCATGCTTAGCATGCGTCAGTTATACTAGTTAATTTTAAATTTTACTGACACGATCAAGCTACTTAATAGTTTTTCATGAAATGACAGACTTCAAGATTTCAAACACCTTGGGTTGAAATGATAAAATTTAGGAGACCAATGGCAAGTCATATTTTCCAAGGAAAATGCAAAAGAAAAAGATTTTATCTTTCTCTATGATGCACACAAAAGTTCTGTATATTGCAAAAACTCTCCATCAAAGTATAGAACAAGTGAAGTAAGAGGAAAAGGAAAAGAAAACCAGTAAGGCACATGTAAGTCTCAGTTTGCATCTTGGTTTGTCTCAAATTCTGCATTCGGACTGCCGTCGATCACTGTCAAAATAGACTTCTCATTTGAAACCTCAGAACAGGGAAGCTGAAGAGGCTCCAAGGAATCCACGATGTCTCGCATTAGCGGCCTCGCTTTCGGGTTGCGGTTGAGACAGTGATAAGAAAGCATTGCAGCCTTGTGAACTCCTTTGGTTGGGTATTCTCCTTCTAATCTTGGATCCACAATGTTCAGCAACTTCTTCTTCTCTCTGAGCAAAGGGAGGGCCCAATCAGCAAGGTTCTGCTCGCGCGCTGGTCGGGACTTGTCGAGTGATTTTCTGCCCGTAATAAGTTCTAGAAGTACAACTCCAAAGCTGTAAACATCGCTCCTGGGAGTCAAGTGGCCTGCATGATAGGGACGTGGTTCGGGAGAGAGTTGAAAGCAACTTTAATGGGAACTTAAAATGCTATGGCCACTAAATTGATCTTTAATTGACTATTTCGGATGTGATTCTAAAGGTGAAAAAGGTAGTGGTGCAAATCCTGTGATCAAACATGGGATTGGAAATCACTACAATAAAATGATTAATAATGGGTTCTGAAATTTTTTGAAACTTATTCATACTTCTGGTTTGGGAAAAAAAATGAAAAAGACGAAGAAGAAAAGGGAACTGGCCGCCAATAACTATAAGAGAAAACATTCAAGTTTTGTAGTACATCAATTTTATTGTTTTAAATAAGCATAAGAGGAAGTTAACAGGTTCACTTCCAATCAGAGCAAATAAGTGAGCTGAAAGTAAGGAAAGAGGGGGGAAAAGTTGTGCTCAACTTGAGTTTGAGAAGCTATTTCAAAGAGGAAACTTATCTTTAACACACTGTAAGGAAAAAGAGGAACAACTGTAGAATTGAATATTGTTTCAGAGAGAAAGTCAATGAATTATAGAGGTAAGGACACTTTACCCGTCATAATATACTCTGGCGCTGCATAACCGTAAGTTCCCATAATGCGAGTAGAAACATGAGATTTATCCCCCACAGGTCCATCTTTTGCAAGTCCAAAGTCAGAAAGCTTTGCGTTGTAGTCCTGTTTATAGATTTTTATGGAACAAACCATAAATAACACAACAAAGCGGGTGAATTAAGATGATATTAGCAGAATAAATATGAAAGCATCTATTGCACAAGGATACTAGGGCAAGTCAAAAAATGACAAAAAAGATTTTTATAGATTTTTAGTGTGTCTCATATGTGGATTTTAGTTGGAGTAACTAGGACAAGTCAATAAATGAAACGATCCAACAAAAAAGATATATGCTATATGACAAGTGTATCAAGTGAAGGCCCTACAATTTTCATCTCTTGTTTGATAAACTAGAAATCGAGTTTTGTTGATTATCATGTGGTGGCCGCAAGGCCTGCAACTACGCATCCTCTTCTCACTCTACTCTTTTGATGAAATCAAAGTGAATAGCTTCTTTTGTAAAGTACCATGATAGAATTTCCACGTCTTACCAGGTCTAATAAGATGTTGGAGGTCTTAAAATCGCGATAGATGACAGGCTTCTCAGCTTCATGAAGAAAAGCAAGTCCTTTTGCAGCGCCAAATGCGATCTTCATTCTAATGGACCATGGAAGAGGAAGCAATACTCCTGAAACAAAGGAAACAATATAAATAACAAAGAGGGATATATTGCCCATAAAAGAAAAGACAAAAATGGCAGAACTAAACATCGTATAGAAAAGTATGAAATGAAAAAACTAGTTGTAACGGGTGCATGAGCGTCATGCTTACAATATGGTCTGGGAGAGGTATTAAATGAATAGCCTTAACCGCACTTTTTTGTTCTTGGATAGGCTAATATCCATTGGTCAGATAACAATGGCTTAAT
This sequence comes from Heliamphora pulchella, assembly GCA_032270985.1. Classification (NCBI taxonomy): domain Eukaryota; kingdom Viridiplantae; phylum Streptophyta; class Magnoliopsida; order Ericales; family Sarraceniaceae; genus Heliamphora; species Heliamphora pulchella. The sequence continues at coordinate 9,843 of JAULJZ010029398.1, read as the reverse complement.
GAGTGTTGGTATCTCAGCAGCAACGTACCTCAACTGCAGGAATATGCAACTTTGGTGGGTGAGGGGATTGTGCAGGATGGAGAAATGACCTTGTTTTGTTTACTTCTACCATTCACTCATATACTTCTTCTCTCAAATATTTGTCTTCATAAAGTTATTACACTTGGATATAAAAAAATGACAATAAGAAAAATGAAGATCTTGGCCCTGAATAGGTGAATTTGACTTATTAGCTTATTGGCTTATTTAATATTGCAGATTTTTCGTTTTTAGTGAATTTTTTTCATCATTTAGTCAAACCATTATACTTTTTAGACTCTTCTCATTGAAACGAGCTAGAAAAGTAAAAATTTTTGACCAAAATATAAAAAAAATTTAGAAAAGACAAAAATAAGCAAGAATATGCCAATAAACTAAACTCTACGTTGCTTATGCTAAAATAACCAAAAATAAGTGAATAAGTAACATTTACCTAAACTGGTAGTCTAATGTTTGTACTAGGCCAAATGTCTCTAATTCCTTTTTCAAGTATCATTTGTTCCTTGGAAAAAAAAAATTGAAGAAAAAAAGAAATGTGATCTGTTTTTCTCCATGGTAAAAGAGAGAAAATGATGTACTTACTAGAGAATAAGTTGTTTTCCACGCTACCCCGAGCCATGTACTCATATATCAGTACACGATGCTCATCTTCACAGCAGTATCCGATCAATTTCACCAAGTTTTGATGAGAAAGTTGCCCCAAGAAAATAACTTCGGCCTAAAATCCAAAATACTCTTAGCAAACTTGTAAAAAAAAAATACTTCGTATCAACTAAATAAAGTAAAACATGTGGTCTGATCTTTTTGAACAATTGAAGAAACTAATTACCAGCCACTCTCTATGGCCTTGATAGCTGTTATCACCATCATGAACCTTAACGGCTACTGGAATGGGATGAAGCCCTTTCCCAAGATCCTCAGTGATGAACCCTTTGTAAACACTTCCAAATCCTCCACCGCCCAACATGTGATCTTGTCTAAAATTCCTGGTAATTATCTTCAGCTCATCGAATGTGAATACAATAAGTGGATTTACAGCAGAAGTACGACGAAAGTGTTCTACTTCTTCAGGATTTGATGGTAACTTACTATCATCATCCTTCCTTGCTTTCACTGATGGGTCCTGTTCTTTTGGAGACTCTGTGAAAGATGATAAAATATAGAATCACAAATCCAATTATCAAATGTAAAACAATCGGGCAACATAACGACGTTTTACCCATCTATAGTGTAAAAATCACACTTTGCAATTCACGAGAAAAAGAAATTTATTAGACTTTGAAAGCGTCTAGATCCACAATCAAAAGCTCATAAATTCAAACGTTAGTAGACATTTATTCCGCACAAGGAAATAACTACCCCGAAAAGTCAAGTTTAATATTTTAAAATCAATTCATAGTAGTATAAGGAAAGGTAAAAGGAAATCACATGAATACATAAAGAAAGTTAAAGAAAAGAAAAGATTTCCAAGGCAACAGTTGCGACAAATTAGGCCATGAACTTTTCAATTTGTGTCAACTTGGTTCAGTTATTAAGCACATTTGGGGTTTAGGACTGAATAAATACTGTTCAGCACTAAGTGGGTTTCACAAGGATCCACACTAGCTCTGCAAGTTCAAATAAAGCTGTGGCACCAACATGTGTTTGTGTCATTCAAGTTCCTTTCTCTTTTGGTATTGGTTTCGCTCAAATTCCTACTTGAAGATTGTTGAACCAAATTAAAACTAAATCAGAAGTACAAAGCCTAATTTGTATTAATTGAATCTGTAAGAACCAAAGTAAATTTATCTCAAACAATAAAGGTGAAAATATAATTTACCCTAATTTTAAATTTTCTAACCTGTCTGTATGACAGTATATATAATATAAGGTTAATCCCCATAAAGTCCACGCCCATTAAGGACAAAAAGTAAACTTACTTAAAAATGTGTACAAAGGAACTGTTGAATAGTAATTTTGTCTAATTTGTGTATGTTTCTAGTGCAATGTATCTTATCTAGATTAAAGAATCCCACTAAATTGGGATTAGTTACTGAGAAAGATGGGGAAGAAAACAAAAAAGAAAAGGGAGAATCATGAACAATCCAGTGAACCCTGATTGGTTGTATTTTCTCCTCATAGTCACCGGTTCGAATTTTTTTAGGGTCACTGAGGTTTGTTTGGTCATGAACTGTAGAGCCCAGATGTTTTTCAAGAGTATGGAGGTTTGTCCGGCCATTAACTTCAGAGCCTAGATTTTCTTTAAAGTTATTAAATGTTTGTTCGACCATTAACTTCATAGTCTAGAATTATTTGAGATGCGCCCAAGATAACCAAGGCCTTGGGTTTGCCCTAGATGGTTGCCAAACTGACTCGAACACCCAGTTATAAATAAAACAACAAAAAACAGAGTATGATCTATTGGAAAAAAATTAGTATACTTTTTGTGCAATAACGATAAGTAAAATAATATCGTAAAATTAGACTTACAGACCGTATGAGTTTAATGGTGCAAATAGATCAAAGTTAGTGTTTCATACTATGTCTTTAAAACAGATTCGTCCATGCTACGGTACTTACGGTGTTACGAACGTCTATCTCTCAGGATATAATGATCTGAATCCCATTGAAGAAGCACTGCAATCGGTAGGCCAGGCGAACCAAACCATACTTTGTACTCTTTTGTCATGGATTTAGACACAGAATAATGCAATGAACCATGTATAAACTCTATATCAAAAACCAAAAAAGAAATGCCATATATATATATATATATATATATATATACGTACTTGTGACTATTCAAAATAGTTATCCAAAAAGGGACACAACTATTCAAACAAAATAGGTGCGATCAAAAGACCTCCCCTAAAATGGTAATTATTAATTATCATTTTCAATTAATTTTCATTCACAAAAAAAAAAAATTTTAATTATTTTTTCAACAATCCCCCACATGAATGAAAATTAATTGAATAAACCATGCAAACAACAATGCAAGATTATGTAAATATAAAGAGAGTACAAGTGAAAATTTTCTGTAAAAAGATAGGTGGTTTTTTGCTTTGAACCTTCCCATATGATAAACTATCGGATTTACTGGCTAATCAATGAACGTGGTGCCTTAAACTGTTTAGCCATTTGTGTAAGCAAAGACAATAGAATGTCACACAGAATTTTTCCTAACACAGTTTCTGGTTCTCACAATTGTGCCCATTTTGGCCCTGGGCAAATTCTAGTTTTCATGAATTCTCTAGAAAATCCAGCCTTATCAATTCTCATAGAAGCGGCCCCACTTCACACTCGTATAGGTGATTTCTTATTAAGAGTATCCTACTATACTTCACTTGCATTTTCAAGGTAAAAGATTCATTAAAAGCAAGTTCATTCTAAACAATATTACAGGATCACTGTTTACTTCATCATAGGAGTGGGTAGGAGAAGTTTTCATCAGCGATCTTTCAGTCCCCCACAATTCGGTTGTCCTGTTGAACCTAAATCTTGGGACCTCCAGTCAGCTAGGTTGGGTTGCCATTGTAGAGACCTTTACGTAATAGGCTTTAATCCCAGTCCCCTCAATGATTTTTCAATTAACTCTCTATTCAACCTTTGGTTAGCAGGTCTGCAATATTATCATTTAACTTTCTACAGTCAAAAGTGATATCTTCATTTGAGAGTAGTTGTCTTATAGTATTATGTCTACGACGATTATATCGAGATTTACCGTTACACACATTTTGTGCCCTTCCAATTAATAATTGGTTATCACAAAAAATTTAAATTACGGGAACACGTTTTGACCACATTAAAACTAAGAGATATTTATTGAAGTCACGCTACTTCTTCTCTCGCTTTATCTAACTGATAAATGCAAATTATATTATAAACCTCATAATACATATTTATTAGAGGATTTACAACATACTGTAGCACTTCTAAGTTTAAAGAAATACCAACTTGTGAATTTCATGTCTTTTGAATCAAATGTTCAACTTGGGTTATTATATCTCATAGTTTAAAGTAACTTGCACAAATTAGTACTTGCCCTCTCATTTCTGCAATATCTCACAATTCATCACCATAATGACATGATTTATATGCCCAAACAAACACCTGTCATAACTAGTAATTCATACTTACGATGAATTCATAATTTAGTGGCAACACAATAAGTTACTCCATTTCTTTCATCATAAGATATTCACAAAATTTATCTTTTTAATTTTAAGAGATAATCCCCACAATTCATTTATCAAATGACAAATTTCTCTAATTTAACAAGAGTCAAAAATTGCGCTCTTAAACCATGATTCTATGCTTAGTGCAATGACGACCATGTATCCTTTTAAATAATTAGATATCCACTTCAGTATAAATCAAATTCACATACTAATTTTAATAATTAGCTTGTGGTGCATAGTTGTTTAAGAACAACTAAACACGAAAATTAGACTTATCATGGATCCTTAAATTCAAATAAGGATTTAATTATACAAAACATAGGGCATAAATAAGTATCTAGGCCAAACCCAAACACATTTCATCCTAAAATAATTTTAGGACTGAATCCAAAAAATTAGATTTAAGTTTAACAATCAAATTAAGTCTAGCATCCTTCAAAAAGGAATAAAATAAATATTGTTGAAACCGCACAATGCACGAGTCTAAATATACAAGCTCATATTTCTATTCATACCGAGCCGAACTAAAATCAATCTAAAAAATATTAATTGGACAAATAAACATGAAATATGAACAAAATTCCTTTAAATATGCAAAAAACCAATAATCATCATAATCAATGTTTGCATATAGAAACAAAGGCATACAAGTTACAAATTATACTTACATAATTGTCAACCAATTTTAAATCATGAACAAACCATTTGTGATAAATTCACAAATTTATACAACTTATTTTTAACAATAAACAAAAGCATAAAAAATTACAATTAAATTTTTTCTATTTCAAAAAAATCTACAAACTTGACAAGAAATAAAAAACCAAATTTCAAGTCGATCATATCAAACCACGCTCAAAATAAAGTTAAAATGAGCATTTATGCACCAAAAAAGCAATCTAAACATTCCCAAACAACCAAACACAACCTTACATTCCCGTACAACCAAACACAACCTTATAATGAAACGCACCGAACAAACGACGCATCACTGTGCATCATCGTCACTGTGCATCGTCGTCATTCCGGAAAACCCACTATAGGACCGTTTGATTTCAAGAAATTAAACTATATGGATCAAAAAGACTTAATCTATCAAATCTCTCCAAATTTATATCCATACTACAAAAATAATATACCGTTGAAAAGGTATCGTGATAAGGATTCCAATGATACAAATATCATTTTCTAAAAATAGTGTAGATAAAGAATGAAACAAAGATCCGAATGTATGGGGAAAAAAAATCTTCCAAGCATGGTCTTAGGAGTTATCAAATGAACAACCACGACTGTTCATCTTCTCAAAAAACAATTCTGTAAAAACACAGATTCACAGAGGATCAAACCCAAAAAGGAAAAAGAAATTTAATTGCTCTTATGCACTTCATCTTTCCCTTCATAAAAGTATGAAAACTTTACGACAAAAAGGAATTAATTTCCAAGTTCATCCAACGAACTTTTAATCACAAACTTTTGATGTAAGAACAAAACATTAATGAACAAATTAACGATAAAAAAGAACTCAAAAAAAAAAAAGAAAGAAAGAAAAAAAGTAAAACCTGATTTTGGTTTGGATGAGACTCTGTATATTGAAGGCTTCCACTTAAACCAGCAATTTCCCATTATTCACTGAAGCAGAACCAACCCAGCAGAATCACTCACTTAGCAAAAGCGACACCAAGCCATCAACGAAACTTGAAATCCTACTTCACTCAACCTTTTTGCAACTAACCCCAAACAAAAGCAAATTAACCAGCAAAGAAAAAAAATTGCTCTATAATGTGAAATGGGCTTTGGGAGATATTGAAATTTCACAGATATTGAAGGAATGTTGTTGTTAGTGGGACTTGTGTGGGTGTGATGTGGTTCTCAGCCTATTGGTTTAGTTTTTTTATAAAATTTTCTACTTAAATACTTCTGCAAATGCGATCAATTACTTTTTTTTTATATATTTCTTTTATAAAAAAACTAAAAAAATTTATAAAAAAAACGAGATTAAGCATAGGCTCAATTGGTGGAGAGAGCGAGGTGTGGGTGTGGTGTGGTTCTCAGTTGGTAGAGAGAGAGAGAGAGAGAGAGAGAGAGAGAGAGAGAGATCATTCTTGATGGCAATGATGAGGAGAGTGGTAGAGCATCGTTATCGAATTACTCATTTTTAATTTTTACTTAAAATAGACAATTAATAATTTTAAAAATTATATTATATTAAATTAGTCAGTTTTTACTTACTTCAATAAAATTTTCAAGATTAATTATATTTTATTTTTAATAAAATTTAATTAAAATCGAAATAAAAGAATTAATGACATTAAAAAATTAATGGCATTAATAAAATTTTAAACTTAGAGACCATGAAAAGAATAAAAGAAATGTCCCCAAAATCTCATACTCTTTTTCTGCTTACTTTTTAAGAAGCTGGTTAGTGGATTTTAAATTAACCCACAATTGTGATTCAAATTACTCATTTAGTAGTTTTGTTTAGATATTCATCTATACAAAAATTTAGTTTAATTTTTATTTTAATCGAATATCGTTCATTTTATACAACAAATACAATTTGATTTTTGTTAATTTTTTTAAATATATGATTCTTTTAGAATATTTGCAAGATAAACAACTCAAATTACTAATGCAGACGTATTCTAAAGTTAGGTGTTTGGCAAAAAATTTTGTTATAGTATTTGGTTTTTGATAATAATTTTAATTATAAGATTTAATCTATTTTAAACACTCATAATTTTTGTTATAAATTAAAATTATTTTTTTATATTTAAATTACAAATTATAATTTATCACTAAATATTCATAAATTTTTTATAAATTATATTTTATAAGCTACTATTTTTAATAATATTAAATATAATAATAAAATATTTAAAATGGTACAATACGAAGAAAATAAGGAACGAAGGTGACTGATTCCTTCAGTTGGCAGAGAATTTTGTTTTGATTCAAAAATTGGTTTGCCTTTCGTGCTCTCTCTTCTTTTGTTGGGGGCTCTGTGGAGTCAGTGCGTCCGATGCATTCTTTTTTCCCACCAATCCCTTTCCATCCTTCTCCGCAGCTTTCTTCTTCTTAGAACGTTTAGTCCTTTTATATGATTTTTATTTTTTATTTTTAGTTAGTTTTTTTAATATTAGGCCCTGTTTGGACTAATTTTGGTAATTTTTGCATATTTTTTTTATATTTTGACTTTTTTTTTTCGAATCGGCTTGATCAAATGATCGAAAAAGGTTAAAAAAAATGATCGAATGATAAAAAAAAGTTCACAAAAAACAAAAAAAAGACAATATAAAATTTGCTTTATTGGCTTATTTTTGTCTTTTCTAAAATTTTTTTAGATTTTGATTAAAAAAATTTACTTTTTTGATTAGTCTCGATAAAAAAAATCGAAAAGTATAATTATTTGACTAAACGACAAAAAAATTTACTAAAGACCAAAATATGCTAAAAAAAATAAGTAAATAATAATTATCCCAAATGGGGCCTTAAGTGCTTGTTTGGGATCGCTTTTAAGCTAGTGTTTTTGCAATTTTTAAGTTGTTTTGTTTGATTTTTAAAAATAATTAACCAACTTTTTTATTTCTTTTTCTAAAAAAAAAAAGTCAATGCATATCTTAAACACTATAATTTTTTACAAACAAAATTACTATAATAATTTTATTTTAAAAAGTCAACTCTTCTTATAAAAAAAAGTCATGCCAATATCCCAAATATTATAATTTAAAAGCTAAAAATAATGATATTTTAAACATTTTAATGAAAAGTAAAAAAACTACTACAAAAAAACCTATCTTAAATAATTTAACCTTTTATTTATTTATTTATTTTTTTGATTAAGTTACGCCTCTTAAAAGCAAAGCTTTTAATACATCCCAAATAGGCTTTTTGTTTTTGAAAAAGCTACACATTTTTACATGATTTTTTTTGTTTTTTTAGTGAAATATTTATACGTTAATTCTAACTGATACTTTTTAAATTTATCTCGTTATGAAAAATTCAAAAATTAAAGTAAGTTGACTAAAAAATATAAAAACAAATCCATATAGGACGAAAAAAAATCACTTTAAGGCATTGATGTGATTTTTTTTATTTTTAGTGAATTCTTTTTAACTTTTATCAAAACGGTTATATTTTTAATTTATTTTACTATGACGAATCAAAAAAATAAAAAATTTAATCCAAAAAATCAAAAAAGTCCATAAAAAACAAAAAAAAGCACTAAAAAAAACCGTCCCAAACAGAGCAGCGCGCCCTCTCCCCTGAACTCTCGTGCCTTTTTCCTCCTCCCATATATATATATATATATATATATATGTACTCCAATTTAGCACCCATTTGACAACGAAATTGCAAAATTACCACCACTTTACTTACCATTAATTTCCGTTCATTGTTTTAATTGAATATAGTTTACACTTTAGAGGATTAAGTTTACTAAAATTAAAAATAAATTAGTCAATTAATTGTTATTCCCAGGCAGGCCCAGGAATCCGACGGCCATGTTGCGAGAGAAGTAACTGATTTAGGCAGAGGAGGAGGACCACGCGCTGTATTTCAATAATGATCATCATCTCTTTACTCATTTTGGAGTACAACCTAAGCCAAAACTCTCTTTTGGCCTTTTTGTTTTTTCATTTTTTATTTTTCTATTTTATTGTGTTTGGACTCATTATATATATATATATATTAAAAGCTTAATTTCAATATCCACTAGCGAAAAATTCAATTAAAATCGAGATAAAATTTCGTATAAATTAGTTAAAAAAATTTATAACACTTAAAAGAACCCAACTCAAAAACTTTGAAGACTAAAAAGAGTCCAATTCAATTAAAGGCCTCATCGTACGAACTTGCCTTAAACCCTTAAAAAGTCGTAGTTGCTGTGGACCCCACAAAATATAACATAATATTTAGTTGTTTACACGTTCACAGTTACTACAAAGTTTTCCTATAAAAAATAATAAGAAATTACATTAAAATTGTTTTATGCTACATTATATATGTATAACTTTTCTTTTAAAAAATTAACAAACGTATAACTCGATATACAATATTTATAGAGACTCTATAGTATCAAAAGTTGTAGCTTTAATTATTTTGTCTCTTAATTGTGTGCCATTAATTGAGGCACTAACTGACATATTGGTTTGGATTGGATGCTCAGTGCTCACCAAATATCTATAGTCGCTAATATAATCGCACATTTTCATTGTTCAACCACACACATTTCATTCAGTTTATAAAATAATATATTGTTAATAAATATATGGGTAGTGGATGTAGTTCTCTACACATGTTCTTGAAGCTTTATAGAATGATGACTTCTGAGTGACTTGGAAAAGCAAGACTAAGGCTCTATTTGGTTTAGTTTTTTGTGTGGCTCTTTTTGTTGTTTGTGAATTTTTTTTTTAATTTGAAAAGAATTTCACCAAAGACGAAAAAGCCATTTTGAGGCTTAAAATGGTTTTTCATTTTATCTGAACTTTTTTTATTTTTTGATAAATTTTTTTTTACTTTTTTAATTTTTTATAACGAGATAAATCAAAAAAATATAATTATTTCAACTAATATAAAAAAAAACTTCACTAAAAGACGGAAAAAAACCATATAAAAAAAGCTATTCCGCACTGTGCCTAAGGCA